>JANHFX010022199.1:0-22389 GCA_027560015.1 Chloroceryle amazona
TTTTTTTTGTTTGCTTGTTTGTTTGTTTTTGTTTGTTTTTTTTTGTTTGTTTTTTTTTTTTTTTGTTTGTTTTGTTTTGGTGGGTTTTTTTGTTTTTTTTTTTGTTTGTTTGTGGGGTTTTTTTTGTTGTTTGTTTTGGTTTGTTTGTTTGTTTTTTAAGGGAGTTAATGTCATACATAGCTCTGTAAAGAAAGTTCAGGATTTGCTGCAAAACAGCAACAAAATGGGCTAACATTACTGACTTATTCCACTGAGTAAGCAGGTTAATAGACCAATAACTGGACAAATGGATTATACAGAAAACCTGGTTTGCAAGGGTGTGGAATATCCTTTGAAATTTCTTACCATCTTATTCTATTTTGTAAGCTTCCCCCATTAAAACTGGCAAATACTAGTAGACAGATAAAGAACAAAGCTCAGTTACATGACCCACAGCTGTTTCTAAGTTGTGATAGAGAGCAACTTCTTCAGTGTCTTTAGATTGTATCATAAATTAACATGATGGTTAAATCTTAACTGGATCTTATTCTTGTTGTTTTAATAGCTTGTTAACATCTGACCTTTCCCTTACCTGCCTCTGGGACACTGAAGGCAGCTTTTATATATTGGAACTATAGCCTAGTCAAAGTTATTCTGTATTATATTTAATGACATATTCTGCCCCCCCCCCCCCCAGTAGTACAACACAACCCAAAGGAGAGCTGGACTAACACAGGTGACATTGGCCACCTTTCCTACAGGAAGAACAACTGTCCAAGGGCTCATATCCCTCTCCCCAGTCAAAATGCAGCAACCTTGGGTTGTCTCTAAAGCAGTATGACACAGCAAACACTAATCTGGAGGCATATGGAAAAATGTCCTAGTAGTAAGGACTACTAATAACAAGCAGTGCTGAATACTGAAATAAACTACTGGCAGAGAGAATTAAATATCCATCAGAGATGACTTAAGAATAAATAATGCAAACAATGTCTAGAAAATGTATGAAATTGTTACTGTTGGTGACAGACTGACCACCACTTGATAATATTCCCCAGATATGTTTTCTTTCTCCTCACTCTAGACAGAAAAACAAAACTCTCCCTCTGCAGTTCCTCCCTCTTGCTCTCTGGGAGGATGTACCTGACAGTCATATCTACAGCCACACAGCATAGCAAGGAACAGGGCAGGAGAGCCCTTTTCAGCAGAAGCGATCATCTTGGAGGGCATATCCAAAGATGCGGGGTACTTTCATACCTTCAGTAGCAGGACTCCAAACAAACCAGGTTTCCTTTATTAATTTCCACACCCCCCCTTTTAAAATCACACCCACTTTCAACCGGAGTTCATCAGGCACTATGGGCCAACACCGTAATTTACTGGAAGGGCAAAATGAAATAAGTCAGTCTGAAAACACACAGAGAAAAGTGTGTCTTCATTGCTCACCAATGAAACAGATTCTTTATCAGGGGAAAAGGCAATTGCTCTTCCACATGCCAGGGTCAGCATCAGCAGCCATGTTTATATTTGTTTAGCATCATCCAGGCTTGGCAATTAGCACATTACGCTGCTGGTTAGTCACAGCGAACTAAGTGACTGTCGTGTCCCTCCCAGCACTAGGCACTGGCAGAGGACACAATTCAGCCCTTGGTGTAGTCAGGGATGTTCCCAGCATTAATACCACTGAGTTTTGTTGAGCTTGGTTTTTTGTTTTTGTTTTCCTTGTGGTTTAGCACTACCACATAATTACCAGACACAAAGCAGATTGCTTGGTAGCCTGTGGAATAACCTAGGCAACAGAGCAGGAGGGCACTTCTGCTTGCCTTTTATTGTAAATAAAAGTAAGAAAGAATTACCACATTGTGACCATCACCATTTATGCAGCGAGGTGTGGAGGAGGAGGAGAGAATGTCTCACTACTGAGAACAGCTTTTGAATATGTACCATCCATTCATTAGCTTTGTTTACCCAGGAAAATGACCATGTAGGTTAGCAGTAGTGTAATTAAATGGTTAATACAAATATTCTTTAGTTCAAAGACCCAACAAAAAGAAGGGAGAAAATTATGGTTCACACAGAGTTTATTTTTTTTCAGCAAACTAGAAAGCCTGAAAAAGAAAAAACTTGCTTTTATTTTTCTTTTCACTACTTAATTTGTAAGCTTTTACTTTTCTTAAGCACAGGCTGAACTTTTACCCAAACTGTCTGTCCAAAACAAGTCAGCACTTCTATTTTATAATCACCAAAAAAAGGTGTTCTTATGAACATAGTTTGATTTTATGAAATAAGAAAATCAAACATGCTAATGTTTTCTCTATTTTTATGACAGCAACTTAAAGGAAGTCATTTTCATTTAAACTTTCAGCTTGCTGGAAACCAGATGACTGTGGAGCCCTGTGCAAGGACAACAAGCAATATTCAGAAGTCAGGATACTGAGCAAAGTGTCATTACCTCTATGGATATTGCTGGAAAAAGAGTTTTGGCAGCAGTCAGTGCCCCCCGCTCTGCTCAGCACAACTCATTGCCAGTTGTGCCAGGCCAGGTGTGAGCTGTCAGGCCAGATGTGAGCCACCACCCCAAAGAGCTATGGCTGCATCCTGTGATTCCCCTTCTCCCACACTAGCATTTCTGCTGCATTCTGGGACCACAGGCCACCCCACAGTCATAGCCAGTGGCATTTTTGGACCTCCTGTCACACACATATAGGTCAATCTCACACAGGGGGTTAGATACAAACCCATGATAGGTTGAGAGGACTCCAGAACCCAGATCTTTGACTCTCCCCAGTTTGGAAGCAAAAGTTCGGTTCATCTAAAATCAGATTACAATGTATGGCTGATCTCATCAGAGACTGTTCAAGTGCCCATTGTAACTCTGCCAGCTTGTGTGAGTCCTCTCATGCAGTCCCTGCACCAATTCCAAGGCAAGGAATTGCCTACAGCTCTCATTCTTTATGCACAGCTAGCAGTGATAAGCATACTGCAAACAGCTAAAAAACATGTTCTGGGGTCTGCAGTCAGAGCAGATGCTGAGTGTTCAGTTTTAATAAGAGCAAAGGATCAAAGGAATGGAATTTTAGGAGGTTTATTACAATATTAACTGTCCAGGACAAGATACCCAAGTCACCATAATTCAGGTTTTTCTATTAAAATACCATCCTAATGCATCTCCAGAAAGCCAAATTATATAAAATTAGAAAATCTAATTCTACACTATTTAAATATAGAAATTAGAAATGATTACTGGAATGGAGTAAATAACTCTAAAATGCATAGGAAGACTCAAGCTGTTCTGGTCTTACTAATTACAGACAAAAGCATTAACAAGAAAAATATTTACAAGCCAAGAACACAGAACTGCCTATTAGCATAAGTGCTACTAGAGCTTATAAATGTTGAATATTTCAGTTTTACAAAAGGTAATCCTAAGTATTATCAAGGCTTAAAAAAAAAAAAAAAAATCACAGCTTAATTTAGTGGCTTTCACAATTTTCAACTGTACTTCAAGTTTTCATTTCTGAAAGGTGAGGTGAGAGTAGGACAGAATTTCAGCTGTCATTAAACTTGTCAGTGCTCCAGGTACATGTTCAGGTAATTGAGCTGTGACCTTACTGGTAAGCTCAAGAAAACTGTGTTACAAGATTTCTTCGGCAAAGAGAAGCAGGATAAATTATTTTTGGGGTTTGTTGTTGGCAGCATTACTGTCTGCACAAGAATGTAGGATGGTTTTCCAAAATCAGGGAATTGTTTTAAAAAAAACAAACTCCTCTCTACACAGTTTCAGTCTCTCCAACAAATCTCACAAAGGTCTGCTTAGTATAATCTAAACCTCATCAAGGTCCTTAAGATTTTTAAATGAAGATTCAGAATTTCAACCTTTTTTAAAGCAAGTCAGCAACCTGCCAGCACAATGGGTCACTGACTTTTCAAAACCCTTTCTCTATGAACTGAGGGAGAACATAAGAGATGACAGAGGGGTTTGCAGAGTCAAGCAGCTTGTAAGAAAATTGCCAGATAAGATTAGACAGGAAGACATTTAGCAGCTCTGCAATTTATAACCATTAAAATGCAAGATGTTTTTAAGAACTTTTTTCATTGGAAGGAGATGATTAGGAAGGGAAATCATGAATTCTGCTCTAGTCAAACATGTCGAGGTAAAGAGTTAACAACTTTACAGTAGAAAATTTAGATTTGGTAAAGATCTTTCCTCTCTACCTCAGAACAAATGAAAGCAGTGTATGAAAAAGTTTCTGAAATTCATCAAAAATTAGTTGAAATATTTCAATAAGGAAATAAGCAATAAGGTATTTCTGGTAGAGATTTACACTTCACCCTCAATGTATATTGTAGGATACATGAAAGCACAGTATCTTCTATAATGCACCAGTGACACCATGATAAATCTATTATTGGATATTTGTTTTTCAAGTATTTTCAAATAAACTTTGTTCTGTGAAGAAATTTCTCATTTACATTAATTTAAAAATTCTAAGCAGCTCTTATGCTGATTGAATTCTTGATTTCCCACATACCCAACACCTACAAATGATTAAGTACATTTTATATTTATTCTAGCTTCCTAATTAAATCAACTCTCTTTTGCATCTGAAGGGACAAAGCCAACAATAAGCCTTTCTATGCTTTACAGCAGGGAGGCTACATAAGCCACTAAACCTTACCAAGATTTGAAGCAATGATCTGCTTAGACCTTAAAGCAGGCTCTGACAAACACCTACAAGTGCTCTATTTCCATATTATGGTTATTCAGACAACCACCAAGGATATTATCAGACTCCCCACTCCAGATAGATCCTAGGTCCAGTGCAGGAATAGAGATAAGGACAGTGTTCCCCACTCAATTTTCATTTAAAAAAAAAAAAGAGGCAATAATCCTTGGCCAGCAATAGGCAGTAGCAGTAAAATGGTTACACAGAATAGTATTTTTCATGCTCCTTTGCAAAGGAATAGGCAGGAAGAGTATTGGTATTTTCATTCTGACATTGGAAGAATGAATGAGGAATGGGGAGCTGAAGGAATTAGTCTAAATGGAAAATTTCTTGCATGATCGGGAAGAACCAGGATGTTCTATGATTCTCTTGACGTTCAGTCCATATTCTCAGATTGAATAAATTGTACTGGCAGTGAAACAAACTAAAAATGAAACTACATATTTTTTTTTATATTCACCAACAAGAGAGATAATTCATCTTCACCGAAGATGTTTCAAGTTTTAAAATGTATCAAAAATTGAGCATTCTGTTTGGAAAAAATGTCTGCTCTATATTTAAGCAGGAATCAGTACTTGGAAAACCCTTATGTCATACTGCTCAAGAGGTTTATTCAGCCTTGAACTCTGGGCCACAAAACTTGAGGTAAAGGAGGTGCAAAAAACAGTAGAACATTGTCCCACATTTTAAGTGGGTCAAAGCTTTAAGAAATACTCTACTCACAGGAGCAAAAAAAGTCTTCTACTTTATCAGGTTGATCACTTTAACCATACTGTATAAAGGTGTTTTCTATGGACATTTGACTGAACAGAAGAGGTAATTTTATGAGTAAAGAGGGAAAAAGTCAGTAAATGTCTTCCCTGTTCCTTTGCAGAAAATATCTGTCATTCTGCAAGCCATTTTCCATTATTGCTAACACAGTAATGTAGAATCTTTTTTACTCCTCGCAAAGAATATTCATCATTTATAGATAACCTCTCAGTTGTTTATCTCTTACTAACAAGATTCTCTCCAAATCTCCATTTATCCTGGGATTCATGAAATTTTCATGTCATTCTTTCTTGTTCAAAAAGACATCTGTTAACTTTCTGCAAAGTGACAGAGACTGAGGAAAGTTCCTTCCAAAATAAGTTTCCTCAGTTCTTCAGCTCCTACATTTTTAAGCGTAAGGCTCTTTGCCTCTCTAGTTCAAATGTTTGTTTCCTAGGAAAAGGAATATTGAGCTAGAGGACTATTTTCTTCCTACCATAGGAATGTCCTCAAAAGAGTCTTCTTCTGTTAACAAACTGTTTTTTAATTGCACTCTCCTTTTCCTGCCTTCCCTGAGGGCTCTCTTCCCTCAAATTTTCCATCACTTTTGGGTCAAAACTTAAAAGATTTTAGTCAAAACACCTTCATATCACAGAAACGCGGTTCTTGTCCAGGATTATATCTTATTCCAAGTAGAGAACTGGGAATCTGGATTTATTTCCACCTCTGCTGCTGACATACAGTACTTAAGTGGTGATGAACTCGAAAAATTGAAATCACTCTAACCTGATACAGAGAGTTAATACATTCCCACCACTATTCTCTGTACAAAATGCCAGGTGCCATTGGGAACTGAAAGCAGCCCTCCCTTCCCTAACTTTACCTTATAGTATTGAAAAGGTACCTACATAGTGGTCACAGCAAAACTCATTAGACACATCTTTAGATGAAGCATTAGAAGCCAGTTACCTTGAAGGTTTGTCCTTCCTTTGTTGCATTGACCTTGACAAAGAAATTTTGCATTTCAGCTTGTAAAAAAAAGCAACAACAAACCCACACAGACTATTTCTCCTTTCCCAAGGGATACCATGCAAAAGAAAGTTATATTTGGCTAACTTTGGCAGACAAAGGAGGTTCTTAACCTTTTTTAGTAGTCACTTGTGACACAGCAGAGTGTTTTGTTGAGTGCTAGACTCTCAATGGCAGGTATCACATGCTTGAAGTGGACATAGCATTATACCTCCTGGTATATGATTTACACTTCCAGAAAAACTTGTTTGGGAAAATTTGAGAGAAGGAGTTTGCATTGCCACCCTCTGCTTAAGAGCTCTTAACGGATCTTACTTCCATGACCATCTGCCTTTTGAAAACATCTATATTTCTGGCCTTTAAAACATATCCTAGACATCATGTAGTTACATTGCCAACACTGCCATCAAAGTTATTTACCTTCAGACCTTCAGCATTATTTCTCTTTGGCCTTCAAGTTCCTTTCTTGACTGAGAATATAATTCACAGATCTCTTTGCCAAATGACAATATTTAATTTCAAGCCTATCACTGTTCATATACGGTCAGGGGGAAATTCTTCCTTGTATACGTTAATTCACTTTTACTAACATAGAATTATTTTGCCACTTATTTAGAAACTCAGGATAGGGAAATCATTCTGCCACAGTTTTAATTTTATGTCCTATTGTATCAAGTCAATTTTCTGTTTTCAATCACCCCTTCTCCATATCATTATGAACATACAGCTTCCCCCACTGCACAAACTGATTTTTCTTTTTAAACCAACTCTCACAACATGTCACTTACATGAACATTAGCAATAGCTCAGTTACTACAAAGATCTCTGGCTGAAACTATCCAAAAGCTTTCTTTTTTTTATTTTGGAAACCAGCTATACCACAGTATTGAGATCATTTTGCTTCACACATTCGTTGGCTCATATAAATCATAAGAGTTTTTACGTCTCCCTGAAAGAATTTAAATAAATAAATAAATAAACATACATTTTGATAGCAAGTAGCAGCACTTTCCCACTGACCTATGTTTTTAACACTGCAGTCAGTGGTTCAATAATTTTACATTTTCTTTGTTTTAGAAATCTTGATCAAGCATACCTGATACAGGCACTTGTCACTTCTCTCTTTAGAATTTTAGTTGTTCACTTTGGGAAGGGAGGGGTAGCCGTTCTTTTGACACCCCTTCCAGTAAAAGCAGCTAGAGTTGTTTTTTTCTGTTCATTTTGGGGGTTTTTTTGTTGTGATTTGCATTTTGTTTTGCATTTTTTTGTGGTTTGTTTTTGGTTTGGGTTTTGTTTGGTTGGGTTTTTTTTCAGTTCCAGTAAGGACAGCCTGTTCTTTATCAAAATATAAAAATTTGTGTGGGAGAGAAAAAAAAACAGCAAAAAATAAGGAGAGGACACAGTAAATTAAAAGCAGCTAAGAATGCCTGCCATAGAAAAGAACAGCAACACAGGTTTAAGTGACCTCCTTGTACTTTGAAGCTGACCTTTGACAAGAAAATATATCATGTCCTTTTAGCACTCATAACAAAGATAAGGAGTTTTAAACAGAGCCAATCTCTAACCCTTGGCAGGGTAAGCATCCAGCTCAGCTCCAGCTGCTAGACTGCAGCAGAATGTCTGAGTACTGCTACTGTTATGGGGAAAAACTCTAACAACCTTAGACCGGCCCAAATCTACAAATACGTTATCATCACAGGATACATTTAGTTTCTTTTTTTCTGATATCCCCCCCCCCCCACAAACCCCCTACCAAGCTGGACTGAACCTGCAAAATAATAACCAAGCTATTTGAAAGCAATGAAAATTGTTAGCCAAGGCTGATAAGGTGCTGCTGGCATCAGAAGATGTTTCAACTATTGACAAGATCAAAGACCTACTCAAACAGAAACAAGACATTATATGTGAGGTAGAGAAGGCAACAACTCTTAGTAACACAAAAAAAACCCCATCCCATCACAGTTCCCAAGGATGATACTATAGCATAGAAGAAAATACACACACAAAACTAGGAACTTGTTCCCTAGATACGAGTCTTACTAGCAGTCTGCCAGAAGCAAATACATTTAACTAAGCACATTAATCATTGAAATAAACAATGCTAAAGTTCTGGGACCTGTATTAGCTGTAGGGATAAGACTAAAGTCATTGCTTAGTTGTAACTAACTCAATAACAATTGTGAATAGAACAAATCCAGAACCTAATGTCTGAGCCTGGTTTTACTGCTGACTTCTTGCCTATCTTCTACACTGCTCCTTTAAAAGTACTAGCACTGTTATCCTTAGATAACCTGCACGTACACACAGTATAAGGGCTTTGAGGTCGTCTTCCTCCTACAGGCTGATAACAAAGCTAAGTCATGGATAAAAAAAAAAAAATAAAAATTACATTTTGTTTGTTTGGCAATGGAGGGAGGTGTTGTTTTTTCCCAGTAGGGGTAATTTACGAGGGTTTAGGTGGGAAAAGTATAGCTGTTTGACTCCACAGCAGGAGACACAAGGCTGGATTAAAGTTGTTAAAACCACTGGACTGCAGACCTCTGTAAACATTGTTGCATTTAGAATAGCGCAAGTATATCTAAATTTCCTTTCTCTTCAGAACAATAAAGATGGATTATTTTAGCTAGTTCTATGAGTGTAGCTATATGAAAAAGAAAGGCAAAAAAGTGAAAGGAACTCTTTGTGGACTGCTGTGTGTTCACTCCTGGATCACTCTGTGGCTCACAGAACAGTGACTGAAGTGAGCAGTAACCAGGCTCTAATCACCTGAGAAAAGATGAACACTTAAGAGAAACAAATTATATAAGCAACAAGGCTGCATGTAAAGTGATTTGGGAAAGGGCAGCTTTCTCTCCAGTTATTGCTGATGAAAGCTGGCAGTTGGCAGCTAGAAGCTCTAGGCACTGCCTGGCAGATTTCAGAGAGCTGTGCCTTTGAAGAAACTGCAAACCTGTACTCAGTGACAACAATAATCACTCAGGAAAGAGCATGTATTACACCTTATCAAATCAGAGTGTGCTAATTGTTCCAGAGAGAGCCTCTAAAATAAAAATTATCCAGGGCATTAGAATAAATAGCTCAAAAAGCATTGATGATGGCCATTAATATGACTTGTAGCACACAGTCATTTGCTATAAACACATGTTACAATGAGACATTTAAAATGAAACTTAAAATTAAAGAAAAATAGATATGTCAAGGATCTTCTAACAGAATTTTTTCAGTCTTAGAGAAAGCAACACAAACTCCAGTGGCAGGAAACATCCCCTGGATTTTAACATTCTCTGCTTTTTCATCAGGGACACATACATGCACACATCAATGCTTCCATCAGAAGACAACACTGAGCTAAGAGCAGCTGAGCTCAGCATCTCTTCATATTTTGGAGTGCATTCAAGGCAATCAGATGTTGCCAGACAAACAGTATAAATCAGGAGTTTGTATTCTGGACATTAAGTCCAAAAGGCTAATTTCAGAAACTGTTAGTTAATTCTTAACAAAGAACAAGTGCATGGCCCTTGCAAATGCTCTGGAAAGCCACAAGATGTGTTTATGTGAGAGGTAAAGAAGAACATTCCTACAGCAGCCATAGACCTTCTGTTTCAATTATGGTTTCTTTTTGAGTTCCCAGGTATCTACAGAAATGCAACTTTAGATAGAATACAATCATGGAATGCTTTGTGGGTACCTTTAAAGGGACCTTTAAAGGTCATCTAGTCCAACCTCCCTGCAGTGAGCAGGGACATCCTCAACTACATCAGGTTGCTCAGAGTCCCATCCAACCTGACCTCAAATGTTTCCAGGGATGGGACTAGAGTACTTTACTAGAAGGCCACAATAAGGTCTCTGAGGAGAGAAGTCTTCTCTTCTCCAGGCTGAACAACCCCAACTCTCAACCTGTCCTCAGAGGAGACATGATAATTTTTGTGGTCCTCCTCTGGACCTGCTCCAACAGGTCCATGTCTGTCTTGTCCTGAGGATTCCAGAGCTGGATGCAGTACTCCAGGTGAGATCTCTTCAGAGGGAGTAGAAAGACGGTCACCTCCCTCAGCCACATTTTTTTAAGTCAGCCCAGGATGCGGTTGGCCTTCTGGGCTGAGCACACATTTCCAGCTCATATCCAGCTTTTCATCCACCAGTAATCCCAATTCCTTCTCCTCTGGGCTGCTCTCAATCCCTTCATCACCCAGCCTGTACTGATGATACCCAGAGGTGCCCTGACCCAGGTGCAAGACCTTGCACTTAGCCTTATTAAACCTCTTGAGATTCACATGAACTTGCCCAAATTTCCTGAGGGTGCACGTGGTCACACTATGTCACTGATGAAGATATTAACAGTACTGGTGCCAGTATGGACCCCTAGGAGTCTTTGCTCCCTAGGAGCATTCTATTCGGGAGGGGGTGTGTGTGTGTATGTAACTAATAAACCCTAGGCAGGGTGTCCTTGATTACTCTGCAACAAGGCTATATCTGTTTCCACTATTCTCTGCTTGGCTTTGGTGGTTTTTTGGTCTTCCTGTAAATAATTCATAGAGGTCAATTACATTTCTGAATTTTTTCTAGCCATCTTATGTACTATATATGTTACTGCAGTACCTTGGGGGGGAGAGGGGGGAAGAGTCAGACTTGGAATGCAGCACAGGGAAAGAGCAAAGAGCAAATACAGTTTGGAGGAAGGATGAATGTAGGACACATCATATGAATAATGGATATCAAAAGGCATAAACTGGAGACTTGAGACTTGCACAACTCTCCTGGAAAATTCAGCATTTTCCTTTCTTCCTATTTACAGCAGTTGGAATAAATGCCTCCTGTTCAAATATACATTAAAATAATTTGTTTTTCTTGTCTTGAAACCATCTCTTCAAACAGTTGCTTAGCAAAACCAGTCTAAGAAAATCTGCCTTTAAGTTGGGAGTCAAGAAGCAGTAGCAGCACTCATTGGCACATTCCCTTCAGTGAGGATGTAACAATGTATATGCTCATCATTGTTTCTTGTGGTCTTATACTATAATCTCAACAGTTTTATTCTATGTAACTATAATTACCAGTAACAGTCTTTCTATATAAGTGCTACTATACAAAGGTATTTGTAGGTAAAAGAATGAGGACAAAAAATAAAAGCATTTAGTCAAGGGAACATTAAACCTATTCTCTCCCATGCTGATAGGGTGACTTACATGCAAAGGAGGCAGATATCTGCTGGCAACACCCCAAATTTCTGTGTTTATCAGCCAAGTTAAGAAACCATCTTCCTAATTAAAAAAAAAAAAAAAGTGTTTATTCACTCTCTAAGAGCAAGCCAACTGTCCTATCTCATGATAAGGCACATTATGCCCTGTGGTTAAGCAGTAAAATATTCTTCTGTTGACGATTTCCACTGCTTAAATTCAGAAGCATATGAGGAGAAAAAAACACCACCAAGGGCCAGACTAATCCTCTTAAAGAGGAAAAATCCACTGAAATCAGCCATTCAACTAAACATTCCCTCCTATACTCTCTACTGCAGAAAGATTTTTGAGCCTACTGTCAATGGAGAACAGTTCAGGCAGGGGTATCAGGGATTTGCCCTTCTCATCTGTGCACCCAGCAAATATCAGATGAGCCTGACAGTGATGCAGATGAGGAGAGATGCTAGAAATGCTTCCAACAGAGCCTGGCCACCCTGGCTCGTTGCTCACCACCATCTACTGTTGCTGCCTCATCCATGGGTCTAGTCAGCCCCAGCCCAAACCAGGTCTTGCTCATTTCACTCCAGTGTTTCTGTTTTAAGGGTGCTGGCACAGGAGCAAGGCCAGCAAATGCAAGTGGTTGGACACCTCCCCTGATCCAAGTCCTTCTCTAACCTAAGGTAAGGCAGTTGATCAAGGCTACTTGCTCATTGGCCCAAACTCAGCAGCTTCTCACCACTTAACTCACCTCCAGAGTTCTCTCACACACCAGGGCAGGAGTTTTGGGATTACAGCTGCACAGATGAAAAATTGAGTCTTTCCTTCCCCGTGAGTGTTTCTTCCTACAAATACCAGCTCTTTTTGGAACATGTGAAAGGTCAGCCTACACTGACAATACAGTCCTATCAGTCTTGGTTTCTCAAACTGAATTAAAACAAGAGATTAGAAGAGGGGGTTTCAGCCAAACTTCTAGTTGCCATTTTGTAATCCTTAGCACTAACATCTATCTCTGCTAGGCATAGTCAGAACTCCCACAGCTTTCATTGGGTATGATATTGTTAAAGCTGTGTATTTCTTGGAGTTCTAAGATCAGGAGATACAAGATTATAAAAGTCAATTTTATGGGAGAAAGGAAAAAGAACACTTAAAGCTGTTTCAGGAACATGCTATAAACCAACAAGAAAAGTGAAAATAGTTTGTGCACTTTCCATTCTTCTATGACATGAGAGCTCTTTCCCATCTATACTGTTTATCCTTCCATTACCATAACAATGCTCTAAAAATTTCTTCACAGCCAAATGCAGAAAAAGTGGCCTCCTTGGCCCAGATATCCTCAAAAATCTCTGCAACTTCGTGATCCTTCTCACATGGGTACAAATTCTGCTTCCCAGCTGGTGGCTGATTTCTCTGTTCCTGACGAACATCTGTGATACACAGCTCACTTGAACTGCACATGAGAAACATCTCAAACACATAGGGGATCTCACAAAAATTAACCTTGGTTTTTAATTCCTTTCCCACTCCCATGACACCACCTTAAACAGTCACTCTAAAAACAGGACAGAGAAGCATGGCACTTTGTACAGCTTCTATAAGCCTTCTGTTGATATTCCTGTGCTCTACTTCAGTCTGGCTTTTATGGTTATTTTGCCATTTTTTCTGATTTCTCCCCATCCTGACTCCAAACTTTGCTGTAGGGAGTGACTTCTCTCTTCCTTGCTTCTTCTAATCATCAAACTGTACCTTGCCCCAATATCTTCTGTTTCTCCAGCAAGAATACTGCTATCATCCAGCCTCACCACAGATTTCTGCAGTTTAGTGAACATTAGTGCAAAGTAATGACGTTTCCCCTTTGAGACAGATGTTCAGTCCTTGTTCCCTCTTAACACTCAGCACAAAAATATTATTAAAGCTACTTCCAAGCAGTACTAGAAAAAGTAGTACTTTTCTCAGTACTCTGTGCTGAGAGCACACTAATTTCTTCCTGTAGAAATGGATTCTGCTCTCTGCACCTCAGCACTTAACTACTTTCAAGCAACTACAGATTAATTAGAGACATACACAGTTCCAATTTCCACCCTAACACAGTGCTCAGTTATTCATCAGGAAACATATTTAAAGAGAATACAGCATAGGCTGAGTTCTGTTTAAAACCATGCCATTAACTCTCAATTTAGCAAGCATTAGATTTGAACTGCTTTCCAGTTGTTAGCTCTTCTTATAGAGCTTTCAAGAGTTTCGCGTTATCTGAATTTCATCTGAAAAGGTCTGCAACTGAACTACCTGCTGCACAAAATCCAGCATAGTCCCATCTCACATTTGACCTTTAGGTTTATGTTAATTTTGTAAAAGAGGTTTTTAAGATCAAAAATTGGGCCCTTTCACTCTTTTGTCCTCCCAGCCTTCTATCATGCATTTATCTGCCTTTTAAATAAATATCCTTGAATAGTACCCCTTCAAATTGACTCTAGACACTGTTTTCCTCTGACAGTAGTGTCTAAACTCAGCCTGAGAAGCTACTGTCACCACACACCAATCCTAATTAGAGTTTTCAAACAATGCTGACATTAAATTAACCTGTCCTTGATCATCTTTCTCCTCTTCCTGAGAGTTTTGGAGCTTAGAGTTGTAAGGTACTGAAATAAAGCATAACAGGCAATAAAATATGTGGTGCTGCATGCAGAAAGAGAATGAGTTCACATTAGAAGAAATTAGCAACTAATAATCAATTCTAATTCTCAAAGCCATTTAGGAAGATACACTACGATAAATAACCCCTGTTCTAACTAGAGAGAACAGAGAAGAGCGGCTAATGAAAGCTTCAGTCACTGTTGTGTAATGCCCTGGTATTAGCATGTTAAACATATTATCCTGATCAATGTCACAATAGACTTGCAATACTAATCATTGCAAAGTCATTCATTAAAACTTAGATCAGATGCATTTTGGCTTACACTAGCATTTCCTTTAGAGAACACTAAGCCATTTCAGTGAATTAAACTTCTGAAACCTCTTCTTAGCTAACATCAAAGTTAGAGCCTTGCACTTGACTGTCACCCTGATCCCACAGAACACTTTGGCTGCTCAAAAGGTTTGGTTTAGACCACAACCCATTTCAGTTTAGACTATGTAACAATGGTGTAACACCTGGAATACATGACTGGTAATTTTCTAGACTAGCATTAACGCCTCTTGGGAAATTTCCACTAAATGAAAAGCATTTTTTTCATGTTTAAATGGAACAATGCAGTAAGTAGTCAGAAAAGAGCTGCCCCATACTCCAGGAAGCTGTGTGCTGTTAGTGGCAAAGCAAGTTAACTCATGTAAAATATCAAGGAGCAGCAACTATGCTGCCTGCAGTACAAAACATAACTCTTTTAGCTAGATTAAGTCCCTCTGTATAAGTCTCTGTACTTTCAACTCTGGTGAAAGCAAGGACATGCTGTAATACCAAGACATGGAGTCTTTAGCACACAGGCATTTACTTCAACGCCAAATCCTAGCAGAGAATAATCACTGCATTTTTTTTTTACACTGATGTAGTCAGCTGAAATCAATCTTATTTGAGCTTAACAGTCATGAGGGATGAGTATTTAACCTTACTTCACTCAAGACACTATTACATGGGGCTTATTACTGGAAGAGGGACCAAAATTCATAGTATATTTGTTATTTCTCAGCTGATCTATTGTGCACATAAAAGGCAGGGTAGAATTCATTTCACCTATGAAAGTTGGGCAGTTTATCTAAACTTGCCATCTATCTTCCTTTAACCACCTAGAAAACACACATCCAAAATCAGGTCACCCTATTCACCTTTAAAATGCTAGAGTTTGTGTGGGCTTTGTCTTGCCTAAACATCAAACTGCTTACAATACTTCCAAAGCTTCAGCACAAGCAGCACTGGATTAGAGTAAAGCCCTTGTACAACTACAGGGAAGCTTGGTATTTAAGAGCAAGCTTTGTGGTTTTTTTTTTTCCCATTGCGTATATTTCTTTCTTTCAGTTTGGACAATAAAACCAGACCATTTAAGTTTCACTTTTCAGACTGTTTACATACTTTGGCCTTCATGGGCACAGATACAAAAACTAGAAACAGTGCAATACCCGTCAGTGACATTTAAAAGCATGTTTCTTTAATGCACAGGAGCAGGAAGGAGCTTCCAGTGTGCCACAAGATGAGCTGGCAGAAAGAGGACCAGCCTGCCTGAACAGAGACCTTGGACTGGAACTCAGGAAGAAAAGGAAACTATAAACTAGGGAAGAAGGGGCAGGCCAGTCAGGAAGACTATGAATATTCTGTGAGACTATGCAGGGAGAAAATTAGAAAGGCCAAAACCCAATGAGAAATTAATCTGGCTACTGCCATAAGACAATTAAAAAATGTTTCTATAAAATACATTAACAACAAAAGGAGGACTACAGAGAATCTTCATCCTTTTGGATGCAGTGGAGAAACAGTGAGGATGGAGAAAAAGCTGAAGTACTGTATGTCATCTTTTCTTCAAGTCTTGAACAGTAAGACTGTTTTTTCTCTGAGTGCCCAACCCCCTGCCTGGAAGAGAGAGAGAAGGAGCAGAATGAAGCCCCTATAATCCAGGAGGAAACAATCAGTGACCTACTACACCACTTAAATATAAATCTATGAGGCCAGATAGGATCCACCCAAAAGTACTGAGAGAGCTGGCAGAAGTGCTCATCAAGCCACTTTCCATCATTTATCAGCAGTCCTGGCTGAAGTAGCCATATAGTGATTGGACAAAGGGTAATGGTTTCAAACTAGAAGAGGATAGATTTAGATAACATAAGGAAGTTCTTCACTGTGAGGGTGGTGAGACAAGGGAACAGGTTGCCCAGAGAAACTGTGGATGCCTCCTCTCTGGAAGTGTTCAAGATCAAGCTGACTGGGATGCTGAGCAACCTGTTCTAGTGGGAGGTGTCCCTGCCCATGGCAGGGAAGACTGAAACTAGATTATCTTTAAGGTCCCAAACCATTCTATAATATTTCACCAACTCCTACCAGGCTTTTCCATAAGAATAGGTAAGCTTAGAAGCAATGGGTTTTTCAACTTTTTAAAGGCCAAACACATACTTAGTATGACTGAGTTCAATATTGGTTCTACTCACTTATGTTTGACTTTCTGGCACTAAGTGTCGTCACACTATACAATCCATACAATTATAGTTGGAGATATCTCTATGTTCTGAAGCATATTTTGCAGACACAACTGCAGAATTATTAGCTGAAGCAGATCAGGAAGTAGCCTATGATACATAGTAAGACACTGCATGATGAATCAATTAAGGCAGAGGCATGAGGCTATAACCAATGAGAAATTAAGACGTAGGGGAAGGGAGACAAAGATATGAGGCACATAAATCATATGATCAGATTTGGAGATGGAAAGCTAATGAAGCAGAGAGAAGAAATCTGTAATGTTATTAGTACCATTGTGTTGATTAAATATTGTATTGAACATAAAAGCAGTTTGATGCTGTTCTTTTTCCTGCATAGCTTCCTCATCACAATTAAGCTAAAAAGATAAATTGTCCACTGCTTCACAGATGTGAGGTGTTGCTTACACAGTGAATTGCTTTGACTAGGGCAACCAAAGCTCAGCTTCAAGCCCCGATCCCATAAGAAGCACCATAGGGTTCAACTGTCAAAATTCTTGGCACTGGCAGAGCCACAGTAGTGCCACTGGGATCCTAGGAGAAAGCTGATTTCTCAGACAGGGATAACAGTGTGCTTCCAGAAGGAAAGGAATCTCCCTACACAGTCCATTCTAAATACTTGACTCCGTCTGCTATTAATTCTAGAGAGAAGGAATGAGCTTTCAGTTTGGCTTTGTTTAGGAAATCAATGCCATGCAATCCTTAAGTTGTTTCTTACAAGTTGAGAACAACAGCTGAAGTGTTCTGCCACTCAGACATAGAGAACCAAGCCAATTCCAGTCAAGCATCTGCCTACTCTGTTCTTTATGGGTTATTTCTTTACTTTTGTCTAATAAATATTTCCCACTAGGGAATTACATGATTCAATTAATACCCCTTATATATAAAGGAAGGGGTGGCATTCTTCCATCTTCTTGGGACACCTGCCCCCTGGAAAAAAAGAAAAAACAAAACAAAACAAAACAAAACAAAACACACAAAGCAAACAACTAACCTTCATTCTGCACTGATATAAACTTAAGAACACTGATAGCTATAAACAGACCCTCCAGTACTTTCAAAGTTATCCCCGTTAGGGGATGCTCTATTCTAAAAACCAAACAATGCTAGAAACAGCATGGGGCAACCCTCTAAGGGAGCAGGAACTTTCATGGTCTTTAAGTAGTGAGTTTCAGAAGAGTAAAGACGACCAACTGACATAAAATTTGAATCCCATTATCTTTAATGTCCTATTTCCATTTAAATCTATACCCAGCTGCCTAACCTTTTGCACAGACAGACAACCTCAATTCAGACTTTGGTATCTCCTATCTTTTAAGGACATTATTTAGCTTGATTTCAGGCATGCCACTTTCAGTGGAAAGGTCAGAGCCTCTGGCGATATATTTACTTCAGGTATGTAGAGTTACACACGCTTCACTGGCAAAATTTCAGCATAGACAACAGAAAGTATATGCCTAGTAAGTCTACAGCTAGGCTTCCCAAACTATGTCTCTGGTCCAGCCATTAGCAGTAGCAGCAAAAAAATACCGACTGCTCAGACAGCGTCTGTGTGCTGCATGCTTTTAACTTTCACAGTCTGATCACTTTTAATATATGTACCAAGCTAGGAATCCATGCTCTAAAAGCTAACAGTTTAAACTGTCATTTCTCTTGAACTGTTTGGAGAGAAGAGTTTGATCTGAATCACCAACTATTTGGTACAATATCCCCCCTAATATCTCCAGAACTTGTAAATCAATTGCTGACAGTTGGGATGCTTCAATAGCATCTGAGGCACTAACATTTGTTTAGATTGTTCTAAGACTTGAAGCTCACACCTCAAACCAGCTCTTTTGCAGAACCCTGAGGAGAAGACTGGGAAGGTCATATACCAATAACAACCATTTTAGCTGGCTCTCACAACATCAGTTTCTACATAATGCAGGGAAAGACACTATGTGCAGCGAGTATCACATGGCTCAAAGCTTCACATGGGAGCTGCTCACCTGTGCTCTTTGCTCAGGGGAACATCCTCCCCAACATACGTAGGAAGTCATGTCAGATGAAACAGGCAGAAGTTGATCTGCTGTGATATATACAGCAGCAAATTCCAGGTATAAGGCTTCTAAACCTTACAAGGAGAAAGAAAGAAATAAAATGCTGAAACAGAAGTAACAAATCTTAAGTAGAATAGACTATTGCAGTTGTGAAGGGAACTACAACAATCATCTCAGTCCAGCTGTCTGACTTCTTCGGGGCTGACAAAAAGTTAAAGCATAAGGGCACTGTCCAAATGCCCTGACAAGCACAAAGCATCAACCACCTATTTAGAAAGCTTCCTTCACTGCACCATAGATCTGCTCTAATAGTTTTTATACCAACATTTTTCAGTGGGCTCTTATTTCCTACAGGAGTACAGATAGCTAATGCTTATTCAGCCTGATTTGGCTTTTCCTGGTGTGATTTCTCCACCTTCAAAGTAGGACTGACACCGACTCGGTCCTTTCTAGACTTCCTCCAAAGGGTGTCCAAGTAGATCAAACACAACAGCTTTCAGAGTACTAGAGGCTTTGCAAAGCACAGGGTTCTAATCACCCTGGATTACCAAGGTCTGGATCACCAAGGTCTCATTTGATACCCCTTTTTTCTGCAAACCCTGCCTTGCTGGCCTATATATTTGCGTTAAGTCACACAGGTATCTGAAACACTACTGACTGAGGCACATGCACCTCAAACAAAACTAACTGTGGCAGCAGGAGAGTAGTAGATGAGCAGCAGTTTAGAGAGTCCATGAACCAGCAAGTTGCTGTCTGTGGAGCAGTTGCTTTCCTTTGCCCCCAAAGGATACCACAGCTTCATTAGGGAGCCACAAACTACCGCCTCATTTCACACCCCACAGATTTTCTGATTGAGATTTAATTAACTCACATCAATCTGCAGTTCAAACAGCTGTCAAATGAGATTATTGCTCACGTTACCAGGCTTCTGCTGGCTACTGAACTCTCCTCAGAAGACTCCTCCTCCCTTGTGAAATGCTTAACAGTTCCCAGCACATTTTTCCTTTAAGATTCTAGGGGAATAATAATTCAGAAGATTTGGGGTTCCTTGCACAGCAAATTCATATGGCAGAACCCCAAAGAACTCCCCAAAATGGAACTGCCACTTTGCTACCTATGGGCCTGTTTTACACCTTTTGTTAATCTTTTCAGAGCAGCCCCCTACAATAAATTTGTTGGCATTTAACATATTAGCTTGCAACAGATGACAGTCATGAGAGAAACAGGCTGACTTCTACCTGCAATGTAAGGTTTGAGCCCTCCTCTTGGCGTGAGGAGAAGGGGATCCAAGCATGCAGATCATTATTGCATATTGGCCTCAATACAAAGATACAGCTAAAAAGTGATGCAGGTTCTCCACTTGAGATGCCTGTAAGCAGCACAAGCCTGTCATGCCATTCACCCTTCCTGGTTACCATAAAAAAAAAATCCAATCCAGAAGAGGGGGGTTTAAATTTAAGCCATCAGGGTCTCCTACAAGCAGGTGATCTTGTGTGCTGCTACCACCATCTCTGTTTCTGGTTCTTCCCAGCAAAATACGCACAAGCAAAGCGTGGGGCACTCTTTCATCTGGCCATGCATTCTCTTTATGGCACATAGCAAACCTTCAGGCTTCACAGGATCATGAACAGCATTGCTGTGTTGCCTGCAGTGTGCTACATGCTTTTGTGCAAGACTCCTGTGTTTGGAAGCAATAATAGAAGGCCTTGCAAGACCTTTACTGCACAACTAGTAAAACCAATAACATGGAGAGGATGTGATCCAGATGATCATGGCTGCTTTCTTTGGTTTCCTAGGTCAAGAGGCTTTGTTTCCTTGAACGTTTCTTTTCTTGATAGTTCTGAAATCATTGGAAGGGGTTTAAAGAGCTGTAGAAATAATGCATAAAATTTGAGCTGCTCCCTAGAGATGTTATAGCATGCTTTTCTGTAGCAATACCAGCATACCAAATAAAAGCCAACAACTGTCAGTTTTAGTTTCAGTGAAACTGTGCAGGGTTTAGGAAATCAGGTTGTAGACCCTGATCTGCAACCAGAGCTTGTATAAGAGTCAAACACATTTACTCACTTGAAGATAGTATTTAATTAATCCCACACATAAGAGATAATTTGGCAAAGTACTTGTTTCCAAGGCAAACAATGCATCTTATATCATGGAGAATATTGTTTACTTTACCATCTTTGCCATTCTCTCTGGCAGAGGTAATAGAAGGGGCTGCGCAGAAAAAGGAGATCTGTCGTTCAGTATTGTACAAACACAAAAGATAAACCCTGCTCTAAAAAGAGCACACTATACTTGACAAAAGGCAGAGACCAAAGAACAAGGTAACTATTCAAAGAGCAGAACTTAAACATGTGAAACAAGCTCATTTATTAGACAAGTGATTATTACACCAATAGGAGTACTTCATGAATTGCACTGCCCTGTGAGTATACAATTTGCTTCTGAATTATAAGGCCTACAGTGAGGACATGTTTGCCTAGCCCTTTGCCACCTATTCAGCAGTGTTGCATACACTTTTGATGCTTCACAAAGAAATAAATAATAGTGATAAAGCCATGTAATTTCATACACTTATTAGGATAGAGATAGAAAGGGAAATAGTTTTTTTTTTATTCTGCCTCCAGACCTCCCAACTCCTGGAGTCACAACCAAGTAGATGGCAGAGGCAGCTGTAGGTGTGTCTACCAGAATGAAAAAAAAAAAATAAAAAAAATCCATGAAACGGACTCTAAAAGAGTAATTAAGCTACTTGAAGTCCTATTGTACATCTGCTTCTCACTGATTACATGTGTTTGGAACAGAGCTAAACTAGATGGAAGCAAATCAGTTTATTAAAGAATTTGAGCATTCAGGATCCGATCAGGAGTAAAATGCTAACTTCCATCTATGATTACTCAAGGCAGAGAAAAGCTTGTATATGCATTAATACCCATAGCTTACATGTGCTGGTGATTACTCTAATGGTGGTGGGAAATGGGTACTAACCTACATTCTTATAGTGGAATCAATAATGATGTACAATATTATAGTAATAATGCGGCAAGTAGCTGGAACCTTCACAGTCCCTATGTGAATTTACACCCTGACTAGCACCTGTGGGTCATAACACAGAAAAAAAATTAAATCATTTACTTCAGGTAGAGTGCACAGAAACAAAAGCCTCTTTTTCATGAGGGTATAGTTTGCATAGTAGGCTCTACACTTCTATTTAGTTACCTTTTGAAACATCTTGAAATGCTAAAATTTGGACTGAAATTCAACATCATGTTTTTGATAAGAACAAAATGTTTTGTTGAAATACCATTTAGTTGTTTTTAAAACAAAAGTTCACTTTGGAGAAAAACATTTGAACCTTTCCCAAATGGAAATTCACCAAGCACATGTTTCTCTGTGCTTCATTTTCCTCAGAATGGCATTTGGCAACTCAAATTCATTCTCTTCAAGGGTTTCTAGCTAGCTTATGCTTCAAGGATTTTTTTTTTTTTTTTTCCTCCCTTCCACCCCCCCGCCATCCCC
>JANHFX010022200.1:6444-43355 GCA_027560015.1 Chloroceryle amazona
AGGAAGGAAGGAAGGAAGGGAGGAAGGAAGGAAGGAAGGAAGGAAGGAAGGAAGGAAGGAAGGAAGGAAGGAAGGAAAGAGAAGGAAGGAAGGAAGGAAGGGGAAGGAAAGAGAAGGAAGGAAGGAAGGGGAAGGAAGGGGAAAGGAACAAAAAACCCAGCTGACAAATCTGTTCTTGCTGCAGTCCAACTAACTTGTCTCTCACGTGGCTCAGGGGGTACTTGCATACGAACAAAAAAAAAAAAAAAAAAAAGGAATTCACAACCCAGCAGAAACCTTGACCAATCCACAGCCTTAGTCAAGACCCCCGTTCCCAGTCCCCCAGTTTGCAGAATGAGGCCATTATAAAGAAGCCTTCTAAAGCATAGTGGAAAGATCTAGATCAGCTAGTAACCCAATTGTTATCCACCTACTGAGTGCAACTACTAAGTTTTGTAAATTTGAGGGATGGAATATTTCATTTTCTACCACACTGTGCATTCAAGTGTCTGGTTCACCTCTAACTAATCAAGCAATCCCCCACTAACTCAGATCTTCCTCCTACTGAATTTATAGGATCCCAATAGGTCAGTCAGGTTTTTGTACTTCAAAAAGGCAGCAATTTCTGTTCAGGTGGAAAGTAACCATTTAGAAGAAATTGGTCATGTACTGGTGCAATTTAGAACTGAGAACAGTTTTGGAACAAACAAACTACGCGTGGCTGTCACTCTTCCTCCAGTTCTACAGAGATGCAAGGATGCAGAGGGAATACAAAGGCTGGTCATGATCAGAGCTGAGATATGCTGTTCACCTGTGGTTTAATTTAAAAAATAAAATATTTTATTAAATGCAAGCTCATTATACAATGCATGAGGAAACAGAGCAAGAGTTTATGCCACGGAAATACAAAGGATTCCAGCCCAGTCCCGTTTTCTGTACAGATCTGAAGTGGTTTCCAGCATGTGGCTGGCAGCTTCTCCCCAGAGAGCCTTGCTTGAACCTCATGCTGCAGCGATGAGGGCTCCTTGGAGCTGATCCACCACTCACACGAGCTGTCCAGGGGAATGCCAACTGCTCTGTTCTGATGATTACTACATACCAAGTATCAGGAATAGGGGAAAATAGCCCAAAGCAAGGCCTAAAACCAGGAATAAGCCTGGCACATATACATAGCTCTTCCTGTCATACCTTAAGGGCTGTGAAATGCACTGGCAAAATCAGGCCCCGTTCCCGCAGCGCTTAGTCACGTAGCAGCAGGACTGCTCACATGAGTTGGCGATGTCTTACACAGAGAGAAAGCTACAGGATCGGGCCCTTAATGGCTTCAAAATACACTACCCACCAATAGTTACCTAATTTAGCAGAATATATTACCTCTCTGCTTCATAAATCTTAATTAAAGCTGTTAAGTTTTCCTATTATATGATCAAGAAACGCCCCATTAAAGTTAAGCAGGTTCTCCAAGTAATTATATACATTATGTGGTGTGAGCATAAAGATGCATATAGCATTCTACTTCCAATTATTCTGCATACCCTGAAAAGCACTATCTATTAAATAAAAAACTTGCAGAATTTCATTAATGCACAATTTTTTCATCTCCCAAAAGTCCAAGCTGTCCCACAGGAGCGTGTATACTCAGTGTTGGCTCCTTATAATACAATTTAATGCTCACAAACACAACTAAAGTATTTAAGCATTTACAGAGGTTGTCATAAGTGCTTTTCTTATCTTTGATCAAATTCAAGTCTACACTTAATACAGTTAACTGTAGTTATTTAATTTCAAAACTCAAGAAACCAACCTCAAAAATTTATAACAATATAAACTCGGTTACATTGATATAGGATATGTATGCTACTGGGAAACCATTTTTCAGTAAGAAGTGTAGAATTGTAAGATCTAAAAGGAGTTATTTTTTAGAGTAAGCATTATTTCAAATAAACCTTGTCAGATTTCAAATAATATTTTCCTATTCGTCTGCAAAATGATTTCATCATTTTTAGTGGTATATTTCAAGCCAATGCTAAATGCTACCAAAACCTAAATATATTTTAATTATACTTTTTCTTTTGATGAGAATTTCATGTAAATACAGAACGAATATTGAACCGAGATATTGCAAATATCTTAAATACATTATTAACCAAAGCACTTCATTTCCTAGCAACTGGCTAGGGGGAATGAAATTTGGAAAATTATTCTTAGCTCCCCTAAGACACTGAATTTATTGCCTGACCACATTAACAATTAAAAGGTATATGCAAGATCTTAGATGTTAAAATATAGTAGAAGTAGCTTAACATCTGCTCATATAAGGCAAGGAACCAACTCCTGCCCTCAAAAGTAACCTAATCAGGCTTGCAAGAATGTAATATTTTACTTGTAAGCAAAATATTATTCTCCAAAAACTGCAGAGAGTCGATCAGACATTAAAAAAAAAAAAATGGAGGAAAAAGAAAATCACAGTGAGCAGCAGCCCTGGCTGATGCTGATAGTGTTTGATCCAATAGTTTCATATCAGCCCTCTGAGCTGACAGTACATTATTAATTGAAACATTGGCGCTGAACTATGTCCTCTTCTGTAGTAATCATAATATAATTATATCCTATAGGCAGAAACACTATTTCCACCTCTGCCCCTAAAAAAGTAATGTACAAACAGGCGAAAAATGCGTGAAGCAAAATAGTACATCACCACTCTTATTTATGGTATCGGTACCGGGGGTCTGTAAATCACGATGCATATTCTGAAGAAACGAATAAACAGAAATATCAAACATGGCGTATGTAATACATCATCAAAGTGTCTTGGTTAACTTGATTTCAAAGTTATCTGGCTGGGTTTCTTTTTATGATCTCTTTTTTTTTTTGTTTTAAATTTTTTGCACAGAGGTAGCTATATAAATAATGGTATTTCCTGGAATCCCCTGAAACGTCAGACCAAACATATTTTCCAATATTAAAAGATTGCATTCCATTATATCATTACCACTTAGAATAGGCTATAAAGTCACCGACTGAAGAGTTTAATAGCAATGTCTGATCTTTTATATATCATACTTTCACTAACAGAAAATCAGTCTCTTCTGAACCATTAGCACGTTACCCTTTCTAGTAAAGCGTATCAAGTCGCGGTAGTAAAAAAGTTGCCAAGTCAAATGAAAGTTTGGTTCCAGTTTTGTTGTTGGATTTTTTTTTTCCTCTTTCTTTTTTCTTTTTATCTTTTGTTTTTCTGGAGAGGCAGAGAGAGAGAGCGCACAAGAGAAGAAGGATTAAATTTCTTACTAAACTTGTGGCAGTGAACATAAAATATAATAATACTCCTTTAACATTCCTATCATGATTTTGGTCCTAGCACTTAAAACAACTGAGGGCTGAAGGAGTTAATGCGTTAAAATGTGCAATAATTCAGAGAGCTTGCTTGCATGATTTGCAATAAACTTTTTTTTCCCTTGCAAGATAGACTCTGGAGCAGACAGTTCAACTTTGCAAAAAGTAGTAAGGGTTGGGGACACACACACACACATGACAACACAACTCTACAACCAATCAAACCAAATGCCAGAGCAGAGGGCAAAGGGATATGGAAACTGAGAAGATAGACTCCCAAGTCTTTTCCTGAAATTGCTTGGATTTTGAGGAGAGTCCAACATTGCCTGACAAAAGTGTCTTTGTGCAGCGACACTGGGGAGAAGGGAGGAGAGCTCAGGAAACCTAATGAAAACAGGCCAAGCCTTGTACATTAGACCCCATGGAGAACTTTGAATCATATGAGCTGCAGACAAGCACCAGGTATGTAATGTCAAATTAAAGACCACCAAATATAGGAAGCATCAGGACAGCACTGGGGCAGATGTGCTTGTGGCACAGCCCAGCACATCACTCGATGCTTCCCTCTGTCCCTTGCCCCTTTCCCTGCAGAAGGCTGAGCACCCCAGGCAGCACAGTGTGTCTCCCCCACTGGGACCTAGGGCTCCTCTGCCCACTAAGGAAAATAAAATGCATCTTATAAACCCTTTCTGCAACCTGACTGAACGTCAGCAGTGTTAACCAACTAGCAAAGAGTGGGGAACTGCGGGTCCCATTTCAACATCCTGGTGTGGGGCAGAGATGTCACCTCTTCACCTGCACCGCACTCCAGCCTGCCTGGCTTTCCAGCATCATTCCCATCATCATCAATTCCAGCATCACTGCAAAATACTTTGTATTTTGCAAAAAGCAGTGCATTCATTCTTGCCTTTGGAGAAAAAAAATCCATCCTCATGCTACTGTTCATGGGACTTGTCAGCAAGGTACAAATCTTTGCAGCACTCCCATCCAAAGCATGTCTCATAATCCAAGCAGCAAGGCAAGAACAAGCCAACAAATAGGAAACTCCTTATATCTATGATTTAGCCTCAAGGTGCTTGCCATCTGTCTCCTACCCACTCACCCTTTCCCACCAGTAACACCATCTCTTTCAAATCAGACAGGACTTTGCTCAGAACCTGGTCCCAGAGCTCACTGCTTGTCCTCCCTCCTTTCTGTACTATCCACTCATACGAAAAGCATCCCGATCCCATAAGTTGTTCTTACACTGCCACCCACTCTCTGAAGGAAAGAGCTGCTGAGGTCTCAGTGGACAACATTTGAACTTAATGATCCTAAAGGTCTCTTCCAACCAAAACAATTCTATAATTCTAAGATGATGTGCCTGAGCTGTGCTAAACTCATGATAACACTGTTTAATAAGGTCACAGTGAACACAATCCTGCTTTCATGCAAATCAGCAGTAAAAGCTGCAATTAATTGGAGTGAGAGTGGAGGAAGGCCTTGCACATGCTTTACCATCTGAGAACAGGTGTTTCTCAGGTCTTTCCCAGCTTCCCCAACCTCTGCTCCCATGAACCACCAAGGGCAATGAACACCAATCAGGTGACAGGCGAGCAGGGGCAGCCATCCCCACCACCCCATGCTGCAACACCAGGACAGGCAGCCACCCATCCCTAGTTGTTTAGTCCTATGCTGAATTTTTGATGCATGAATTTTGCCCTAAAAAGATTGGGAAAATCTGCTTTTAAATAACCCAAGCACTTTTCCCAGTGTTCCTCCACTAGGGAAAGCTCCTGGTCATATGAGGGGGGTGAATTTTGTCCCCAGCAGTGCTGCTGGAAATTAATTCCAAAACTTTTTACAAAAAAATGAGGATTTTTTTTAAATCTCTCAATTTTAAGAGCAATGCAAAACCATCTTGCCCTGCAGTGACAGTCAGCAGAAAAGAAATCGGAACAGAAGAACTAGTCCTGCAGCTGGGGTGATCATGTCACTGCCATATATTACATGACATCTGAAAACACTGGCAAATTTCTTGACTGGTGTCAACTGGTACTGCTCCTTAGTGGCCAACAAAGTTAAACCTACTTGCAGGAGACCACAGGATTCGTCCCTGCCAAATCCAAGGAGTTTGCAGGAAAAGTAGAAGCAACTGATTTAGGGTAGAGGAGAAAAAGGAGACAAAAAACAAACCCCAAAGCAACATTTTGTTATAGCTAGAAAAGATCATACCCTTTTTAGCTCTGAATAACAAACATGAAAAGAAACCCCCCTACATTTAAACTAGCACTTGAAAAACTGACCAGTGTTTCTTCAGCAGCTACTGAGCCAACAACTTCTCTCAATGGTTTCCAGTGTAGTACAGCACCAAACATTGCAGGGTCACACTCATGTAAGTGACCTCTATTGACCAAACTCAAGTGTCCATACCCAGCAGAAAGCCAGGGCAACCTCCAGCTTTGGTGGCACTGCCCTGGATTTGCACCAGGGTCACTAGGGGACGGACACACGACACACACCTGGCCTGACAGTTTCTTAAAAACCTCAAGTTGGCTGGGGGTTTTTCCCAACCACTGACTGTGAAACCTCAAGAAAGTTAGTGGCATTGCATAGACTATAGATCATTACAGGGTTTGGTGCTTTGTTTTCTGATATTTTATATTTCTGGCAAAAATTCCCTTCATATATACAACGGCAAGCACAGTGGATGCTCCCCGATACCTATCTGTGCAGGCTGGACCCACACAGTCAGAAAACTCTGTTTTTTCTAAAGCCTTACAAGACACTCCAAGGCCTTTGTAACACGTTGGATCCTTACAATATTATTCTTTAACCAGGGACTTGTCTGTCCCCTGTTCATGTCTCCCTTCTCCTTTCTTCTCCCAGTTCCCCTTGTTCTCCCACCACTTCCCATGTTTCCTTCCCACTCTCCCATTTGTGGTACCATTGCATATAAATAGTTCAACAAGTCCACAACTGCCCTGCTCCTTCAGCATGCAGCTTGTTAGATATATAGATCTATATACATCAAGAGAGTTCATATCTATTGATTTCAAGACAATTTAAAGTGTGCTTGCAAGATACTATAAGACGACAGCCCTCCTGGACCATTCTTCATCCTGCTAAAGTTGATGGAACTGTTCAAGTCAACATCAGGAGCCATTTGGATGATTTTGATTCACAAGCCACAGACTTGCTTTAACATTGCCTTGAGCATTCCTTTGCAAGTAATCAAGTCTACAGTCAATCTAGTCCCAACAAGCACATTTGACTTTTAACACTTACTGTACCTCTCAGGCCATCAGAATATTCTGAGTTCACACATCAGACATGAACTTCTACCATGGATGGCCCTGTTCCAAGTTTTACTGGAGGTTACTTTCACTAAAAAGATAGTCATAGATATGTCAAAGAACTTCTCAGTGTGATTTGTGAGCAGTAACGGAAAAAATAATGAAAATAATCTTAATTCTCTGTTTGAACACTGATAGTTTGGTTTGGAGCCAAAATCAGGCCCACGGTTCTGATGTGTGCGAGAGTCTACACCACTAGCATTTTATAAAGACCATTCTATCCCTAGATGCATTAACAGCATATCCCTAAACTTCCCTGTCTAGACTTAAGCTAAAATAAATACTGGAGAGCACTGAATAAGAAAGAGACCATAATAATCCCAAACTCTGCAGAAGCCCAAATTTGTCTCAGAAGCTAATTAATATTCAGGGGTACCTGAATGCAGCATTTTGACTTGGGTCTTTCACTACAATTCATGTGAAGGTTTTTTCCCATCTCTGACATGAGGTCCATTCATTTGCACTGTCGTTCGCTACAGACTGGCCATACCTCAGGGCTAAACAAAGAGCAAAGACGACGGTGCCTTTGGCTTCGCAGGTGAGCGGTGGGAGAGGGACCCCTTTGCCTGCACACACCTAACATCGCAAGGGTTTTCCGGCATTGTTATTAAATCAATACAAAATGCCAACAGAGAGCGTGCATCTCATTTTTTAAAGCCGTATGTTTTCTGAGCTGCTTATTCAATCATTTTAACAATTCCAAAACCCGCGACTCACGCCACACGTGTCCTTTCGGTGGGAACCATAGGTGATATGATCAAAGTTACCCTACACCTAATCAGCGGACCAGAAATAATCAACAATCTTTTTTTTAAGATGTGTTCAATTCAGCAAAGGGCAAAGACTATTAGTCTTTTCCTTATTTACTACAGTTTGGGTGAAATTCACATTATTTCCATTAATATCATTCCCGCCATATCAATTATTATAAGGTGCACTCAATAACACGGCTACGTTATACCTCGAGCAAAGTATCTTTCAGTGCGGTTTCTCAAGCAAACAAGATTTACATCCTAATGCAAGATACGCAGCTCTACCAAACTAATGCCATATGTCTTTTTTTCTTTTTTTTTTTTTTTTCTCCTTTTCTCCAGTCATCGCCCCAGTGACATAATCTGTCGGCTAGGTTTGACATGGAAAAGAATGTCAGGAACACCACAAAGGAAAACAAGCACCAAAACAGAAAGTTGGATGGTATTGATTAAAGCACCACTATTAAGTGTGTTGAAACAACAAATTTTTCCCTATTGGGGCAGAAGAAATCTGTCACATTGGATTTAGTCAAACTGTCCTATCGATACACGGAGAGGAGGAATCTCAGGTGGAAAAATGTGGTTGTATACTGGACAACCATAATGTGCACTCATCAGGTGACCGAAACCAGCAGCAGCGCGTGTGTATCTACATAAAATAACACATCCTCTTTCCCTTAATATGAAATTCCTGAACACCTGGATGCTCCCATGTCATGAAATAAATGCTTGTAGAATAAAAATTTACAGTTCCCCACATGCATTAAATTTGTTTAAACACTTTTTCAAAGAAAGAGCCTTTTTTTTTGTCTTTTTTTTTTTTCCTCCTTCCTTTTTTAAATGGCGAGCTGTATTTTATAATGGAGCGCCAGCTCTCCGGCGAGCCTCCATTCTTCCAGCCCTGACAGACTGTTTGTCAGCTAAACTCCCCTTGTCATGTATCCCCACCACTGCCAACTCATGCACGGAGACCTTCACTTTTACTGCTACCACTTGCACCCTGCGCAACCTTTGTCATTGATCACTGATCCAACCCAGTGCCCACATGTTCTTCAAGTGCCTACACAAGTAATGAGGTACTTGTGGTGTAAAATTAAACTGTCAACTGTCAGCGATTGATAACCACAGCGAGAGCTGACCTAGAACACCTGCACCCATGGCCAAGACAGGTGTGACACGTTTGATCGCTGAGCCCTACTAGTCAGCGTGACCCAACGGTGTCCCTCCATGGATTTCGCCCCTGACAGAGATGCCGTATTTCAGACCCAGGTTTCCAGCACCAGCACAAGAGCAGCCCCCTCCCCAGTCACCACAAACCTTCTCCTCCATCGCAGTGGCTGCAATTCAAGCGATGCCAGATTTTGGTGGCGACAGATATTTATGTTGTGGAGCATCTTTCTACCTCCCCATCTCCTTGTGCCCCCTTCTGATTCCTCTCACCCCCACATTTATCACTACTGTCACCCCCTGTTATCAAGGTTTTTGTGAGCACCCCAGGGCTCAGTCAGGGTTTTTATTGCCATATGTGCATTGATTTTAGGAACAATGCCGAGTTGCATTTAAGGCTGGTTTTGTAGTGTAAAGTCTCCAGTTCTGTTTCTGTGTTACTCTGCGTGGCGGGAACAGAGAGCTAAACGTTGCTTTGGCAGCATTTAAGTAAACTCGGTCTGATGCTGTTGGGAGCACTGAATAGGAAATCTCCATTCCCCCTTCTCAGCCATTCCATCACTGCCTTGGAGAAACACATCCCTCTTCCCCCAGCTGTAATTAGTTTTAGCTGTGGTTATTACACAACATTTAGCCTTCCGTTCATATTTTAATATTTTTATCATTATTTTGAACTATTCATTTTCACTTGAAGAAAAAAAAAGGGGGGGGGGCTTTTAAGGCACGCAATCATTTAAAAACCCCTCAAACACATCAGAAAATAATGGCAGGAAGGTTTCTCCCCTCCCCTCCAACAGTTGCACTATATTAAGTTCATGTGATGAGAAGATAAAAATCTATTAACTTGCTGCTGACCTTATCGACACAAGGATCTCTGCAGACATTACAGGAACCATATCTCTTCTGACTTTTACATCCAGAACCTCATGCACCAGTGTCCCAAACCAAATATAAAATCTTCATGATGAGTGAAACAGTGACATATACTCCAACTCCAGTCCTGCCGCCTGGCAGGAGACACGGGGTCCTCCGGGGCCTACGACCAGCCTCTACTTTCAATTTGACTTCAGGAGTGGTTTTTTCACCATATGCTGCTGGGGGCTCTGAATCAAAGCAGTTTCCACAGGACCATATGCTACAAGGCAATTGTGCTGGATACAGAAGGGCTTTCTGCTCCCTCATATCACCATGATGTATTGCAAACATAATTAAAGGCGAGTAACGCGGGTGCTCCCATTTGGGTTAATCGTTCCTTTTTGTGACTGAAGCTGGTATAAAACAAACCAATTTTCACATTAAGCCAAAAGTCCATCTAAATACACATTGCTCACGCACACCTCCCAACATCTCCATGTACGGACCAGCCATCGACTCCTCTGCCCAGACAGTAGCTCTAGAAAGGCAAAGGATTTAGGTTGTTTGTAGTATTAATAGAATTCTTTCATGCAGAGCAAGGATTTATGCTTGCCTCTGATGCTTCTCCCATTTCAGCAGCCAGTGAGACCAGGTACCACCACAAGCACCATCCTGCTTCAGATGCTAGAAAACAGAGATAGGACAATCCTGTGGTGGTCTCCAAAAGGCAGCAAAGGAGATGGTGGCAGGTGGTAGGTACCACCAGGAGGACAGCAGCAGCACCTGCTGCTCATGAGCTCTGCCTGCCAGGAGGCAGCGGGTTCCCAAGTGGTTAGAAACAAGCATGTGTAGGATGCCAGCATGGCTGCACCCCAAACAGCCCATGGCTGGATGACACCAAATGAAACCAGAGTGGTTTAGAATCATAGACTTATAGAATGGTAGGGGTTGGAAGGGACCTCTGGAGATCAGAGTCTAATCCCCCTGCCAGTGCAGGCCACACAGGAACAGATCCAGGCAGGTCTTGAAAGTCTCAAGAGGAGGAGACTCCACAACCTCTCTGGGCAGCCTCTTTCAAGTTCTGTCACTCTTACAGTGAAGGAGTTTTTCCTCACGTTGAGGTGGAACTTGCTGTGTTTCACCTTGCAACCATTACCTCTCATCCTATCACAGGGCACCATTAAAATGAGACTGGCCCCTTCTACTTGACACCCACCCTTCAGATATCTGTAAACATTCATAAGATCCCCACTCACTCTTCTCCAGCCTATACAGCCCCAGGGCTCTCAGCCTTTCCTCAGAAGAGAGATGTTCCAGTCCCTTCATCATCTTTGTAGCTCTCCATTGGACTCTCTCATATTTCCCTGTCCCTCTTGAACTGGGGGGACCAGAACTGAACACAATACTCCAGATGTGGTCTCACTAGTGCAGAGTAGAGCGGGAGGAGAACCTCCCACAACCTGCTGGCCACACTCTTCTTTATGCACCCCAGGGTACCATTGGCCTTCCTGGCCACAAGGGCACATTGCTGTTCTATGGGTAACACCATCAGCCAGCATCCACATGATTTGCTAGTGTCACATACACCTAATTCCCACAGAATTTGCTCAATAGCGTATTTAAGAGGAGTTTGCTTGGACTAGGCCAACTCTTAGGGTAATTCAGATATCAGCACAGCAGGTGAGGTGTTACATATTCCCATCACACACCAGTGGTGGGGTTCTACATCAGCCAAGCTCACCAATTCCCAGCCCACAAACATGGCCAAAGCTCCACCCAGATCCTCCATGCTTCAATCAGCAGATAAATTCCAACACCAACAAATCTTGCAATAGCCAGATGTTTTTCTGAAGGTAGCTGGAACCCAAGCTAGCTGTTCTCAAAGCTGTGTGAACATGTGGATGAGCCTGCAGAGCAGTTTCCTAGTGGCTAGTCAATGTATGCAGTCATCACCTCCTCACCGGGGAGGGTTTGGTGACAAACATAGGAGAGTTTTGTGGGATGTCCCATGACTCACATCTCCTGCCCTTATGCCCTGCTCCGGCCACCCACCACAGGAGACAGGACACTGGGCTGGAGAGACCTGTGGTCTGACCCAGCACATCTGGTTTTACATTTGGGAGCATGCTCGCGTAGTTTTCTAGCAGTACCTGGAAAATGCTCAAGCGTGCTATTAATTTGAAAGGCCAGTGTCCCACCAAAGCTCCTGGCATGCCAATGCAAACCGCTTGAGGAGCTCCAAGCTGGAGCGGTGCCCATGCCCCATCCCTCCCCATGGCTCCAACCCCTTACACACGTTTCACTCCAGAGAGCTCAGAGGAGCTCGTGGTTAGGCTGAGGACTGGCCAAACCACACGCTGTATCCCCATTTCAGCCCCCCACGTTCCTCCAGAATCTCTAGGAAAATGGTTTCTGTTCTGTGCATCCCAGTTTACTCTTATTTTAAAAGACCTGGTAGCAACACCCATCCCACAGAGGTACTGGGAAGTGAGTTGCAGTGGTTAAACATAGCTAAGCCACATTGATATCATGAGTAATAAAAATATATTACAAATGCCTAACAATAAAGAAATAACATGGCTCAAGCCACTGCTGGTTGTGGTTGTGGTTTTGTGAAACAAAAAAAAAAAAATCTTACTGATGGGGAAAATTGCTGATGATTTGCTTCACAGAAAGAAAAAATAAACAAGTACAACGTAACATGGAACAAAGTTACAGTTTGATCAATGATTCTCTTTATATTAGCAACCGATGCAGCCTGAAAAATTCAGATGCCAATTCAAATGTTTTCAGGGCTCAGAGATGTAATGTCAAGCTCTGCGTGCTGAATGCTGCAAACCTGATGGGAGGATTGCAAACAGCTACTGTTCATCATCCATCCCACACACTAATGTCTGATACTGAAACTGCAGACTCACTGTTGTTTGCAAGCAAACTCTCGTTTTTGTTGCATACACACACTTTCTGTTGCTTTGCTGCAAACAGGTTCTGCAGTTTGTGTGCTGGGAGAGTAGATAGGGTGTTCCTCAATGATGCTCCTTGCAAGACACCCTAAGATCAGTGACTGCAAACCAGCTCAAGAAGAGATCAGTATGTGAAGTATGTCTAGAGCACCACATAGCTCACTCCAGCATGCGCCATCGAGAAGAAATTAATGATACGTGGAAAGCTCATTCCAGATGATCACAGTGACCAAAACTCTTGGACCTAGAGCCTCTTGCCACTACACCCCACAGCCCCCCCCCCCGCCCCGTGTATATTTCGTGCCTTTTGGTAGCCTTTTTATGGAATTTTATTGTTAAATGGGATTGTCTGGAACTTTTCATCCTCTGCCTGTCGTAGGCAGGGTAATTAGTATGAAAGCAAAAAGCAATATTGCTGTTAAAGCCAGCTAAAGTAGCCTGGTTAGAAAATTCCCAACTCAAATATTTCCAGTCATAGCCAGTTGCTTTTACAATTGTTATCATTTAAAGGATTTTTCAGTGGTAAAATGTTTAAGCTAAGGCATGTACAGATATAAATAACTTTTTTTAACCCAACATTTTAAGATATTTATAGTATCTTAACCAAGCTAGAATTTTGCACACTTTGTATGAACCTCTGAAAAATCCTCTGGATTTATAGCTATAGTTTTGATAAAGTAAGGATTGCAGTTAGGCTCTACAGATTTTAGCATCATAAATAAGGTATCTACGTAACAAATTTCCTTTATGTTACTAGCCTGTGGTTTGAGCTTGACTTCATATGGTAAGCAAACTGTATATGGTTTGAGTTCAGCTTTTTTTTCTTTGTCCTGTACAATAGTGATCTCATAAGATAGCTCGCTGAGATAAAGAGAATAGGTTTTCTTCTCTTTCCAGCTTTGTATATAAGTATCTCTGACAGGTCTTCTGTTACTGAGGGTTAGCCAGGCTTTTATAAGTTTCACCTAACATATCCCTTCCTTCGGTGAAAACATCTGGTCCATCAAATCTTGAACTGTAGAAAGATGAAGAGCAGGTCCCAGACTGGAGTCCTGTCCTGTTTAAGTTAATACACTCCTAACTTGGTTTAAATGCGTACGAGTCTGTATCTTGACATAGGGGTGGGTGTAATTTACAGGATTGTACTTGCGAGTGAGTGAACATTCACTAGTGCACCACCATTGAAACTATTCCTTGAAATAAGGAAGTAACGAACCATTATCTTCCAACATATCGCAGTTGCTGCTGCCTGGCACCTCTGATAAGAAATTCTGATAAATTTGTGTCTGGATGTGCTTTAATACCGTTTTGGAGCGGTGGACAGGGATGAATGGTTGTGGTGACCCCTGCTGACAGTCTGGCCACCCTGCCAGTGAGGTAGTCTGGTGGCCGCACTCTTAACTTCGCTGCACATTTGTAGCTTTATCTTAATTAGTAACGCATTTTTCATCTAACTAATTTCTGTATTATATTAAAATTATATTTACAGTTTGTATGAGTTTTCTCTGGGCAAGTTTATTTCCTCTCCGATTTGAGCACCTTTGTTACTTGTTGAGATCAACTTACTGTTGGTCTGAACATTTATTTTGTATTTTGGTTTTTGATGATCAAAAAGCTTTGATCCGATGAAAAGTTAAAGCTTTGTTCCTATGAAAAGTAGTCTTTTGGGGTTTTCCTTCACTTTCTTTTGTGTCCCAGCTGTGTATAGAGCACAGAAGAGGGTGACTGAGATCTATTGACCTGTCAAGAAAGCTTTTCTCTGTTGCCTAGTGAGAATGTTTATAAGAACAGCTTGGTTGTTTGTTTGTTTTTGTTTTGTTTTGTTTTTTTTTACTGTTACTACATGAATCGATACACTGTGGAAAAGAGAACAAATATTGTGGCTTGTTTGGTTTGGATTTTTTTTTTTTGAGTTGAGCTATTAAGATATTCCATCTGATAACTGCTTTAACAGCCCTACTATTTTATACGAACAATGAATAGGCAGGAAAAGAGCAATATAAATTTAAACAAACATCACATCTATCAAGCCTGATGATATGTAGCCTTGTATAGGAGCATCTTTATTACATATATGAAAACAGGAAAGGAGAAGGAAATGAATTATTCTTGTAAAAACAGTTTGTGAAGAATAAAAAATGAAAGTTGTTGATTTTAAATTCTAAGTTTGCCATTCCACAATTACATAAATGTCAAGCCAAGAGCAGATCCAAGAATTGCTGAGTTTTGAGACGGGATGTGGTACTTTCACTGTCATACTGGTAACAGCAATTGTGCAAATTATTGTGGGCTTTCTGTTTTCGAGTCTGTAGTGTTAATGATAATACTTCATTGAGTATATAACGATTAATTTATGAAATGCTTCAAATACCCAACCTACTGTGAAATTTCCAGTTAACGTATTATTGCAATATCTGACTAGTTTATGTAACATAAACAAAATAAACCATGTTTGTTTTGTTTTTTATTTTTTTTCCTGTGCAGGTTCTTGAATGATGCCCAAAACAGATTCATTTAGATTTGTTTAATATTGAGGAATTTGGGTTTTTGTTATTGCAGAAGGACACTTAATTTCATGAGTGCTATTATCCTGAACAAAACCAATATTTAATAGATAGGGACTGTGAGGAACAAAGAAGGAACAAAGTTATTCCAGAAGGAACAGATAATATTTATGTAGGAAAGACTGTCAAAACAACTGCAATAAAAAAGAATGATGTATTACAGACTTCAAAAAGAGATTTATCCATTTTATTGACTGATGTGTTTGCAAAGTGGTACAGAAAAATTTACATGCCTTAGGGCATGTAAAACATGCATTATTAAACTCTATTTAAAAGGCTCTTTAACTTCATTGTTGCCAGATGGGATGAGAAGAGCTAAGTGTCCTGCACTGCAAATGGCTTCCTGTTCAGTGTTTGCTGTTTTCTAGTCTGGAGTCAGCTTTGGTGGATGAAGAAGGTTGATGACTCTAAGGTTTGTACTAGAAAGCGGATTTGATACTTGTATTTCGTAACATGAAAGGACTGTGTGAAACTCAGAAGCCCACTGTGTTTGGTAACTCTAAAGCATATAGCTACATGTTGCTTCAGTCATATTTTAATTTAAAATTGCATCATTCAATATTGGTTTGCAGGTCTTTTCAGCAACAAGGATTGCTTTTCCAGCCTGGATAATTATTTTTTGTGTTCAAAGTCTTGTATGTTTTTATTAGAATACATCTTTCATCTGTATTGTAAAGGCAACTTAGGAAATTAAGTAACTAAATACATTTGACAAGGTTATTGCTTAATAATGAAACAAAATCTAAGCTGTATTCCTTAGTATTTGACTTTATTAATTAGATGAGAAATTAGCCCCTTCTATCAAAGCTATCATTCATTGTTAATTATTATTTTAGGGTAACCTAGAAAAAAAAAATCAGGAATTTATTTTTACAGTGCCGTTTCATTTAATTCAAGTCTTGGTCTATAATTCAAACAGTGTAGTGCTTCTTAACAGCTTGGACCTTGAACTGAAGGATAAACTTGAGGATGGGCTTTACTGTGGGGTTATTTCATGGGTTTTGTTTTTTTCTTATTTTATTTTTTTGCTTACAGATGTTTGACAGAATCAAACCATCCGATGAAGCTTCTGCTTCTTCAGCACAAGGTAAGAAGTTTAGAAAGTAGATTTTTTTTTTGGTTTTAAATGTAATTAACAGTAGAAGCATTAGTTCACCTTTTACTTTTAATTGCATATGTCAATTTCCTAAATTTCATTATGGAACTTAGATGAAAGAAGTGACTTTTGAATCATCCACAGAGTTTCCATGTAGGTGTGATTTTCTTGTCCTGAAATAAGCTGTTAAGACGTGCTACACTGTATCTCCGTGATCATGGGTATAGCAATATAAATGTAGATTGCCTAGACTTGATCCCAGATGCATCACTAGAAAAATTCCCATTCACCTCAACCATTAAATTAAACTTATTTTATGAAGCTTTTAGAGGAACTTTGAGGACAAAGGTATCTCTCTCTACATGCTTTCTTGAACCTACTGAACTTATCTTCCTTAAAAATAGTAGTTTTGACAAATGCAGTGTAAGTAATTGCATACAAAACTCTATTCCATCTTTTTTTTTATATTTTTCGTGGCTTTTTTTGTTTGTTTTTTTATAGGAATCAAACGACATGGTGTTGAAGGCTCTCTACGACAGGGCAGCAATAGCAGGTAAGTTAGGTGATTATCTAACTGGCACCTAGATTAATGCTTACACAAATTAAACTAGGAAGAATCTGTTTTTCAACCCTATCTGTTATCTTGTGTAATGGGTGACAGAGATGCAATACAGATCAAGTGTATAATGTAAGTCCTTTTTATCTTGTACCCACACACTACTAACAGCTGTGGGGAAGGTGCATTGCAGCACCCAAAACTAATGTGTGGGTGTCAGGATTTCTTGTCTTTGGTCTATTTTTATAAATTTAAAATACTAAAACCCAGAATTAAAAGATGACTTTGGCTTTTTCTGTAGAGACAGTTCTCTTCAAATTTCAGCTAACTGAAATTAGCATTTATGTGAGCTGTATCTTCAACTTGTTATCCCTTGTTCTGCATTTAAGAAAAAATGTCTTTAATGAAATTTGCTTAAGAATACCTTAAAATATCTAGTCCTACTTGCTGTTGCAATTCTGAAATAGAAATATTTATCTTGAAAGTTTGTTCCAGTGCTATACTAAGGTAGATATTTAGAATTTCCATGTTATGAAGATGAATTAAACAACTCAGCATGTCTTGGTAATATTGCCTCCTTCTTTCAGTTTAAACACAAGAGGGCAAGAACATCCTCGGCCTGGAGTATCCACTGTGCAAAATAGACAAGGGTACTGCAGCTGTTGTAATGTACACTACACTAATCTGGAACAGGTGAGAAAGCTTTTGCATAGTTCAGAACAGATAGCACAGAGTACCAAAAGGCTTTATGAGCTTTATAAAATGTCAGCGTCTGCACTGCACAACCAATACTGAATGAAAAGTAATCCATTTGTGAATTGCATAATCTATACATCGGGAAAAAGATACCCTTCTTATCCGTTGCCTGTTAAAAAGATGCTGTCGGAGTCTGCCTTTCTGAAGTGGCACATGGTAGTGTGTCACAGGTTTTGGTCGGTGACTTTAATCTTGAGATTGGTATATATTTTAAAGTATATAGTATATGGTAGATATCAAAGCCGAAGACATTTGATCAACCATTTTTTCTGTTCTTTAACTCTGTCTCCTGTTTTTTAGACTTTTTAAATTAGAAAGTAGAAGCCTATTACATCTTCTATGCTTATGAAAATTCTTCTTAATTTGAGTGAATCATAGGATGTTTACTCATATGAAGTTCAAGCATATTTTTATTAATTGTTTCTAGATAACATTTAGAGTATTTGTAATAGTTACAAGGATTTGTGAGCAGCTGTCAGAACTGCTAATTTATGTTCCAACTCAGATATTTAAATATGTTTTAGTATTATTTGAGACTCCCTAAGTGTGCTTAAATATCTCACTTAATTAAGGCCTTAAAGTAAAAAAGGCTGAAGACTTTTCTTTTTATTTCAATATTTTCATAGCAGCAGTGTAATGTTTAAACCGGGCAACAGTGTAATGGGAAAGTTACCTGAGAAGTAATTTTTAGGAACAAGCCAGTGTGTTAACAGTAGTATTAAGCTAGTTATCTGTTTATCTTTCATGTTTTCAGCATGTTTTCAGCTCCCAGCACAGAAATTTTACCACTTCCTGTAGAAATCGTATGGGGACCGGTAGCTTGATGGAGCGTTTCCTGCAAGATGTTTTACAGCATCATCCCCACAGATACCATGACAACAGGTATAATACAGATGACTTTTTTTTTTTTTAATATTTCTTGGTATAATACATGTATTAAGAGTTTTTATATCTATTCCATTGCTGAGCACTAAATTTTACTCCTTTGAAGTGAAACTTTAACACTGAAGATAATTTAGAAAGGAGAGTATTTATATAAACTTTGTCCAAGTATATTGCTTTTGTGTTGTCTCTGCACTTTTAAACTGTTTCACTATTAAGGATTTGATACAATGCTAATGATAGCTATTAAATGTGAAGACCTGAAAAAAGAAGGAATATGCGGATCAGTGGGTATAATGGCAGACTGTACAGTCTGACATGCATTTAAAAATTCTTATCTTTTGGGCTTTTTTTATGTATATTATGATAATTCTCATAAATCTATATTGCATATATCTATAGCAGAATATTTTATGGCTGGTTTGTTTGGTTTTTTTTTTGAAAGCTTAAAATTTTGGTTTGTTTGTGAATAAAGTCAGGTGGATATTTGTATATTTTTTCATTATCCTCACAGTTCACACATTCAGTTAGTACTTAATTACATTAATTGGCCAGTTCATTAATGCTCAGGTTTTGAGAAGTGTTCTCTTTATTTATCATGTGCATGTTTATGCTAAGAGGGTCAGTGTGCAAGATTTTTCTTGCACAAGGAATATTGCAAGTTGCATCATAAAATTTTATTAATTTTCTTTTAAAATAGCACCTGTTCAGGTGCTGTACTGCTGTTGGAGAATCGATGTGGCTTATTGAGGTCAAGCAAAGTGTGCTGTAAGTTTTATCCTGTTTATCAGAATTCGATTAAATGACCCTATTATGTTTCTTCATTTAAGTTATTCAGAGGATCCATTTAGCTTTTCCTTGTCATCTGATGATTTTAATACTTTATTCTTTAAAAATTTTGGCAAGGACATGTAAGTCATGAAACTTAGACTGAACTGGAGGGCATTTTGCTTCTGATCTTTTGTTGTGATGATGAATGATTGATTGTTCAACCCTTCTATTTAATAGTAGTAACCAGTTCTTGGTGTTTGACTGGTGTATTTTTGTTTTAGTTGGGTTTTGGTTTTGTTTTGTTCTTCCCCCAAAGATTATTTCGCTTTTTGATAGATTCCCAGCTATGCCATTTGAGAAACCTTGATGGTGGCTAGATTTTACAAGCTTCTAGCTATTTTATTCTATTTTAATTGTTGTTACTTGAGCTACCTTGTCAGATACAGCTCTAAAAGCTTTTAGCTGCTATGAAACTTTTTATATTGCCACCTATAGCTTCATTGTATTTCTTAAATATATTTTTTAATGTAAGCAATGTATTTACCACCTTCCAGTCTTTTGTAATCATAATTATTTACTACAGAAAAGTTTTGCTGAGGCATTTTTTATTTCAGACTTTCAGCCTGTGATTGTGTTTCGTATATCTTACCAGGAATAAACCCAAAGTCTGTGTCAGGTATCAGTTAAACATCCTTTACAGTAAGGAAGAAAAATATAATTTGACATCTTGATTATGTCAGGTTTTGTTTTGTTGTGTCCTTTGGCTGACACAGCCATGTTTCCTGCAAGATTACTGTTGCTGCTACACGACAGCTACCACTTCAGTTTCCTTACTTTCACTTAAATTGTGTATTACAGTATGTAAGGGTATAAGTGTTCATACATTCTGCACTCCTACACACACCCACCCTCTCCCCATGTGCATGTCTTGTACATGCTTTCATCGCTATGTAAAGGTATAAGAAGTTTTACATGTTGAAACCTTGTGGATTCCTGTGTTGCACAAGAGTAATAGTCCATATCTCTCTGTTCTGTTAATTCTGCAAGACATAAACACTACACTTACATTTGAGGCAGTCCTAAAGACAGAACTGTCACTTACGGAATAGATAAAAATCTGATGTTATCACAATGAGCCTAAAAATAATTTGGCTGCTTATACAAGTGAGTTAGAAGCTGTGGTATGTCTGTGAGAAACAAGTAGTATGGAATTCCTTGGCCGTATTTTGTAGAGAAAGAGGTATTTATACTTATTAGTATTTTTACACTGTGCCATATTATAATGTTCCATTTCTCTACAAAAGTTCAGTATTAATTAATGATAGCAGTGAAATGACCTCTTTATAAGTTCAGAACTTCACACAAAGGAAATAGATTTACTTTTTCTTGCTTTTCTATATTTATAAAATGGTTGTAATGTATGTCTGACCATTCTTAATGGGTGGTCGGATGAAGAAGTTAACTGACTACTAATGCCGCAGTTGTTATTTTTAGCTTTGTGAAATATTCCCCCCTCCCTTTCTGCTCTGTTTTAAACCGGAATATCTCTGCTAAAGAAGAGATGCTAACCTGAGTTTGTTTATTACGTGTGATGCACTCTAAGTAACTACTCTTTACCTTTTTTTTTTTTTAATCAAAAAAACCCCAAACAAACAAAAAACACAAACCCAACACTATTGTTTGAAAACTCTTAAGCATGTTTACAGTATTTATGCAAGGTGGTTTTGTTTTTTTCCCCTCCCCTTTAGGTCAACCTATGAAGACATACCACTCCCCGTCACTACAGAGGCTGCTAGCATTGCTTGCCTGTCCCCTGAAAAGATGGAGAAAAAGAGGAACAGAGACAGGCAAGAGATTTCCAGCGAACACCAGGAATTTGTTGGTGAAATATGCTCTTCTGCTGTATGCCTGTCTGATGAGGTTACAAAGCAAGCTTCTGTAACACAGGCATTTATTAAAAAACTAGAAAGACAGGAAGATGACGGAAGAATATCCCAGAAGTCTGTAGGCATTTGTAGCCGTGAGAAATGGGATACCCTTAAAGATGCTCAATTTGCAAATCATAGCCATGAAGGCCAGTTTACAGCTGGGAGCCCTGTACCTCAGTGTTTTCCTGTCAGTCCTTTAGTCCATAGCTCTTCAGTTAAACCTAAAACAGGAAAAAATGTTAGCAATTCAGCAGTATCAAATCCAATTCCACACAGAGAATGTGATAAAACAGGACTAGTGTTACACAGTAGTCCTGTGTTACTGAACCCATGCTTGCATCCTGCTCCGTCACTGGTTCATTCAAAACATCCTTCAGTGTCTCATCAGAATCCTGTGTCCAGCCACAGCAATTCTTTATGTATAACCTCAGGTAAATCTCTCTCAAAACAAGATGGTTTACGAACTCAGGATGAAACTTTGGTGTCTGATTTCCATCTCAGGGATACTGTGGGTATCAGCAGCTCCCTAGATCTTGGGACATCCCCACAACTATCAAGATGCAAAAACGTGAAGATAAACAGAGGTGATGAAAGTTCAGTGGATGAAACTATTGAAGATGTTATTTTGAAATACTGCCATGGAACTACATCTGAAGAAATTTATTTCAAAGAAAATAATAATCCCTCTTTAACTTTTTCATCACTTCTGGACGATACTAATGTAGAAGGTTCTGAAATGAGTTTTGACTGTGATGCACCTATTCAGGCAGGAACAGACTTATCCAAGGCAGCTATAAAAGATATAGAATTCCTAAAAGAGGTCCAAGTAAGTTTGCAAGATGAAGACTATGGAACACAGCTCTCTTCTGTTTTAAAGAGTGAGTCAGGAGAGAAAATAAAAGCAGTGAAACAAGATGTTGTAGTTCATACTGAAGAACCTGTTCTTCCAGCTCTGCCTCATGTGCCTCCTTCTTTTGTGGGGAAGACTTGGTCTCAAATAATGTATGAAGATGACATAAAGATTGAAGAACTTGTGCGTGATTTCAGGGAAGGTCGTTTTCGCTGTTACTTTGACAGTGAATCCTCAGCTAACTTTACAGGGAAGAGAATGAAAAAAAAAATGCAGAAGAATGAAACTAAGAACAATATTATTGAGGGTAATAGAACAGAAAGTGCATCGGTTGAATCATTTCCAGAATTTAATGATGCTTTAAGTGGTGGCTCTGATTTTGATAACCGGTCTTTAGCCTCAGATACACTATGCAACCCACAAATTCTTAAAATGCCTAGGAAAAGGACATGGCGCCTGGCTTCAAGATGCCAGGTGGTTAAGGTCAGCCATGGCACCCAAACAAGCCTGTTGAACTACCCAGTAGCAAAAAGAAAAATGTTGAGAAGGGAATCTGATCCAGCTGATCAGAAAGCAAGCATCGTGTGGCCAGAGAATGAAAAAACTCCAAACATGAAAACTAGATTATGTGCCCTTAAACTTCCTGAGTCCTATAGTAAGATTATGAGTCCTGTACAGCCCAAGACAGTGGTGTATGTACTTTCATGCCCAGAGATAAAACAGTGTAAAGATATTCCCAAAATGAGGAAAAATCATAACTCCACAGATAGTAAGGACTCTGTGAAGTATAAATACAAACAGTGTTCTTTTAAGTATTATGACCCACTGACAAATCGAATTCTGAAAATGCCTCCGAAGGGTACGGTTGGAGAAAAGGCCAGAAAGCCCTCCCATGTTCGACAGCTATTCAGAAGTCTCACCTTTGATGCAAACACGAGGACACTAGCTGATGCCCAGAGGGAAAGCACACCATCAAAGTCACTCAGTTGTTCAGACTTCTGTAGTTCATCCGCAGCATCTTTCCTGACAGAGCCAGGTAAAGGGAATGATTCAGTCTCAAGTCAAAAGGCAGATGGGTCTTCTGTTTCCACAGAAAGATCAGACTGTTTGGTATCTGGTCACTCTGAGAACTCTTTAAAACACTTGATCATTTCACCTTTGAACTCTCAGCAGTCTGCTGTAGAAGGAGATGGTAGATTAACTCCGTTTAACAGCAGAGTTACCAAAACTCCTCTGACTTCTGTCAGAAGCGAGCGGTTTGAGAGGGAGAATCTGAAGGCAATATGGAAGAGAAAAGAAGGCACTAATAAAGAACCATTTCTTTCCAGAAAGGCTGCAGCACCTGTGTCTGTTAGATGTACTGCTGGGAGGAGAGGAAACAGGGTAACCACAGGCAAGCAAACTTCAAGAACTAAAAAACAGCAAAAAGAGGGGATAAGAAGGAAACTTCGTCCTTGTGCCGAGAAATCCTCTGCTTTCTCCATCCATAGGTGCCAGACAAGGAAAACCACAGTGGGAAAGCACCTTAAGAAAGAAAAGCCTGATGCTAAGAAATTAAAGGTGAGGAGAAGAAAACCAAACAGGACCTTTCTGAACTCAGCAGTGGTCACCAGCATGTCTGAGAAGAGGCGGAAAGTCACATCAGAATCTTTTCCCAAGAAGCCAGAGCGAACTTCTTCCAAAGTCAGGAACTGGGAAGTAAGTGGAGATCGAGGTCACCCTAACACTGTGAGCCAAACCTCTAGAAGAACTCCTGCTGTACCATTACTTCAAAAATGTCGTTCTACCAGGTGAGAGCTAGCTACCAAAAGAACTGTGTGTTTGTTTTTTTTTTTTTCTTTTGTGTTTTTTGTTGTTTTGTTTGTTTTGGTTTGGTTTTTGTTTGGTTTTTTAGCCAGCACCTGGAAAAAGACTGAGGAAAAGGAAAGGGAACAAAAGGATGTCGCAGATGAAGCAACTGAAGTGCTAGAGCTGCAGAAAACGCAAAGCCAGTCTAATGTGAAACAAGTACAACTGTAAACTCAGCTCTTGTTCTGGGAATATGGAGACATAATGTATTGCACTGTTCTACTGTGTAAAGCTGCAGGAGTTGTACATTTGACTTCAAAAGCACTTAGAGTCCTAATTACTAGACTTCACCTGTACATCAGAAAAAGGAGCTTGAATAGTATCATATTGTTTTTATGACATTACTGGTGCACAGTAGTGCACTGTAGTATGGTAAATTAGAAGCTGTATTAATTAATTGTGTCTATTCTAAAGTGCAAAAAATGATTTGGTTGTTAGGCTAGAAATTAAATGATACATTAATCTGGGCTGAATTTTGTGTGTGTATTTTGTGTTTGTGTATATGCACACCTCCTTCAACACATAATACATACCTGCCTATAGAGTGGCATTAAAATCGATACAGTATGATACAATTCAGATAAATTCAGTGCTTGCTTGAAATATAATTGTACATGTTTTTATATTGACTTTTTTTTTTTTCCTGAAACCATGTCCAGAGCAGTTATTTTGGACAAAAAGTCACTGTGGGCTCTCATCAAGCAATAATAGACCATGCTGGTAAGGAAATACTTCTCTCTGGGGCACTGTTCAATGGTGGTGGCTAAAGTGACATCTCAAATCGCAAAAGAGATAGAGACTTAGGATTGGGTTTTGTTTTGTTTTGTTTATTTGTCTTTCTTTCTTTTTAAATAGCTTATTGACTAAGTTTATAGGTGAATTTCACATTCCTTAGTGGGGGATAGAAAAGTTATAATAAAAACAAATAGCAGTGAGTTGTTCTAAATTTCTACCTTAAATTTGAGTTTCTGTTCTTTTTTTTTTAATTTGATATACTGTTGGTAACATTTTTATGTACTAGAGTGAAAACTTTTTTTACACTTTCAGTAAAATATTAAATGTAAGGCAGCATCAATTTAAATGTATTAGATCTGTTTTAGCTGATACTTAAATAGCTGTTTAAAATGTTTAGTTAAATTAAAATTGTATTCCACAGTGATTCATGTTTGGCCACTAATGCTCTAATGACTGTGATTTTTATGGCAAAATAATGTACCATATTGTTTTGGTTTAGTGGTGTTTTTTTTTTTGTTTTTTTTTTTGTTTTTTTTTTTTGGGTTTGTTTTTTTTTGTGTGTGTTTTTTTTTGGCTTTTTTTTTCTTTTAGCAGTTTTTTTTTTTTTTTTTTTTTTTTTTTTTTTTTTTTTTTTTTTGTGTGGTTTTTTTTGTGTGTGTTTTTTTTTGGTTTTGTTTTGTTTGTTTGTTTGTTTTTTTTTTTTTTTGTTTTGTTTTTTGTTTTGTTTTGTTTTTTAATAGTTATTATGATGACAGCTTATTTAATGTGTTTTGGAGACATGAACCCTAGTCTTGTAGATGTTTCTATGCTTTAAAATCCAAGATTAACAGCTCGTTTTTCTTAAGTTAAGCATGTAGTTAAACATGGCAGTGAGGGCTCTGGTTTGTAAATCTGCAATTTGGTATAGTGCTATTCTAATTCTATTTTAATTTAAAGGTCTCTGTAAAATCTATAATTGTACGATAGATCTTTCACCTAAGAAAGATGTAGAAAATACCTGACCAAGCTCTCTGCCATTGAACACAACGCCTGTGCATTTTCCCCTGAAAACACAAAATAATTTCCGATTCATTTTCTGAAATGTTAAGGGTCACTGGTTTGGATTGAGATAAAGGTGGATTTTGAAATGGTTTATTTAATATACAGTATCTGAAGGAAATGTAAAAGCCGTTACCGTAAACCACGCATTCAAAAAATATTCTGGGAATTTTGGAAATGTATGTGCATATTTCCCAGGGTAAGTAAAAGATGTGCATGTACTTAAGCCAGCTGGAAACTAAGTTCCTTTACAAGTCAAATATGGTCTGACAGGTATATATATATATGGATATATTAATTTATTTTATTTTAAAAATAAAAGTTGATTTCTATGGATTAATTTTCCTATGGTTGTCAGTAGACACAGAATCTTACAACCATATTGCAAGTCACTGGAAAATGAAGGGTTATAGAAGTTCTTGTAGCCCTGCTAACTAATTGTGCCTCTATAATTTAATATTTTGTCTAATATAAAAATGACTTTTTTAAAGAAAAGCTTTAAAGGAATGGCTTTTATAGAAAGGTTAATTTCTAGAAAAAGGAAAATAAGATTTTTTAAATAAAGTTTCTTTTAAAGCAAAGCTTTAAATTAACTCTATAGATAAGTCCCATTCTAACATATTTTTATGATACAAGAATGTTTTCCTAACTTCTTCAATGTTATTTTTTGCAATATTGTACACATGAAGAGCTTGAAATGTTTAGTGTGTGAATAAGGTTTAATGCACATTGTACTTTAAGATCATTAGGGCATATTTGTTTACAGCCAAAAACACTGTTCTCTGTACTCATTCATTGCAAGCTTGTGTTTCTCCATCACATTTTTCCTCAAAACTTTGAGTAATAAAAATATCTTGAGGACTATAGAATGACTTGATATTTTTAGCCTGCAATGTCTTTTTTTTTTTTTCCCTCTTCTTTTTTGTAAATAATAGAACCCCTTATCAGGGTGAGTTTTTTAAAAAGAAAAATATGTTGTATTTAAATAAAAGTGTAAGGTATATATTTTTCTTTAAAAAAGGTATGAAATAAAAAAAATTAAAAAAAAAATACTCGGGGTACAATTCTGGAAGCATTTATGTGGTTGACAGTGTCAAAATAAGAGTTACTGTAAGCTTGGATTTTATTCTGTGCCTCACTTCTGTTGAGAAACCTCTGTGCATGCTCAATGACTACTCGGGAAAAGGTAGCAACTGCTTTGGAAAGAGATTTCATGGAGATGTGTGCAAAACATAAAAAAAATAAGTACAGAGACACTCTAAGTATCATGGGCATGAGGGAGAAAAGAGAAGTTTTCTGGGGTCTTGAGGAATTAGTCAAACACCTCCATATTAGATAAATGATACCGATCTTCTGCTATTATTGACTAGCGCATTGTTTCATTAGCAGCGTGGCTGAAACTTTGAAACGTAACTGTGAAGTCTAAACCAATGGAAAACTTTCACAGCTGAAATACTTCCTCACTGGAATTGATGGGAGGGTTGGTTAGTTGGGCAAGGCCGGTGTCTGGTTTTTTTGTTGTTAATGTTAGTGGACAAAGATGTTTGTTGGTATGTTTGCATGTCTCAATCCAGAGCAGCAAGAAAAAGTAACCAGATTAAAGAGGAATAAAGTAATGGGTTTTGAATTTAATTTGCAGCAGTTAGATGCAGGATATTTTATAATAGTTGAGAAAATCTTCATTTTTTCCTCTATGCATATGTAATGTTGACCTTCTGCAAGTTCATACTTTTTTATACAGTTGATAATTTTAAAAAGTCCCCCCACAAAGTACTCATTCAACCTTTTAAAACAACCTCATGTTAAGAAGCTTGGGTTTTGTTATTTATTTTTGTGAACCTTGAGTGTGACCCAGATTCATATGGTGCCAGGTGCTAACCAAAGATAGAATAGCAAATCCCCAAAACTTCAGAAATCTGATGCTTGCACCTAGCAGTTCTTCAGTTCTTTTTTTTTTTTTTTTTGCATCCAGTGTTCTTGTAATCATAGTGTGGAAATGCAACTCTGGGACTCGGATAAAATGAGGTATTTAGCTCTATTTATAATGAGACTACAACTTAATCTGAAGTTATGTTTATGTTTCATGCTAAATTTGTGCTCAAAATAGAGTATGTGGGTTTGTGGGTTTGATGTTCTTGTAATTGATAATGTATTTTGCAGTATTCTTGGCTTGATCCTGTAAATTTTTTTACCTGCTTCTCCATCTCTACTGTCTGTGGTAGTTTGACACAATGTGAGTTGTTAATAATACAGTGATACTGCAGACTTGTCCAGTGCTATAGTTGCATCTTCTCTGTATCTTCAGCTCATTTCATTTCAGATATATTGTTTCTGTGTTTTCTTCAGTCATGCATTTGGATTCTTTTTATGTTGTGAAGAGGACAGGATACTCGATTTGGAAGTAAATCAGTGACAGGTAACAGAACTGGATGGGTCGTCATCTGAAGCAAAGAGAACAAGCTAGTATATGTGCTCCCGTGCCTGGGAGTCTGATGACTTTGCTGAGTAGTGCAAATGCAATTAAAATCCCCGAATGTTTGTCTCTTAATGAGTTATCTGTTATGAATTACAGCATTCCTCAGTCTTTTTTTTCAGAAAACTTTGTAGCAGCATTGGTCTGAGCATGCCCAGAAGCAAAGGTTTTGTCCCTTATTTAAGTTTTGCGGTTACAAATTTATTCATTCCTTCAGCAGAACAAATTTTAGTTTAATAAAGTCTGAATTTGCATTTTTGTAGTTTCTTTATTCTTGAAGTGGACCGTAACGTGAAACTATTTGCTATAATTTGTTGTGGAAACAACACCACAATGCTGTGGAATCAGCTACTACTTTGAAGAAGGCTGGTTATAACTTCAACAGCTGTTCACAACTGTATGATATCTTGACCCAGCGAAGTCTTCTGTTGACTCCAGTGAAGCCAAGATTCATCCCATCCTGTGGCAACCAAAGGTGTGGCACCCTAGGGTGGCATTGAAAGAGTATTGGATGTATTTGAGATGATTAATTAAAAAGCACCAGCTGCATGGCAAGTTAAGCATGAACAGTTTCTTCAGAATATGCACTTAATAAATGCGGGCAGTAGCTGGAAGTGTAATGTTAAGTAGGTTTCTACTTTATGCAAAATTGATTGAATTCTCTGTAATCACAGACCAAATCAATCCTGATTATGGTCTTACAATGTGTGCAGAATTGTCTTCAAAGTTGTGTGCAAAAATACTTTTAAAAGATTTCTTTGGTAATTAGAATACTAGAACCCTGTGTGGAATAACTTGTTCTTTAAATTTAGTGGTCATTTGCTGCTCACAACAGTGCCTTTTTAAACCAGCATGATCTTTTGCAGGAGCCATGCACACAGGTAATTCAGTTTGGATCAATAACTGACTGAAAGATACAGGCATATTGTTTTAATACATTATAAAATTTTAGGACATGGTTTACAGTTTTCAACCCATGCTTGAAGATGGCTGGCTGAATGAAGTTACTACCGTGCTGTCAATTCATTACGAGCACATCATTCAACCATCTAAACCTGATGTTACAAACATGATATTGTAACCCAATTTTAAGTCTGGTGATGGAATCTTTCACAGGAGATATAAACAACCAATGAGATGCTTGTAAAGTGTCAAGTACAATGGAGATTCAGTTCAAATATATATATGAGAGCTATGATGAAATTAACAGCTTGCTTTTAGTTGGCTTTGGATTCGGTAGTCTTCAGCATACATCCCTTCCCTTGGGGATGCAATGTGTGTGCATGACTTGTGTTTATTACACTAAAGTTTTAAGACAAAAAGGGAGGTAGAAGTGAAGAGTAAGACCTAAAGGTGTTGTACAGAATGGAACTAGACCAGTAAATATTGGGGGGTTTAGTATTTATCTATTTTGTCCAAACTTTTTCAGAGAGTTGTCCAAATCCATCTGCTTCCTGTGGTTCCATCGTTCTTCTGGTATGATAATTTGCTTAACACACAGATAATATTTCCCTGTACCACTGCTCATTTTGATCCTTTGAGCTACTGCTAAGAGGGGGAAAGTGATTATAACAAAGATCATTCACATGCTTCCTTTTGAAGGCTAAAAGGTAAAGTTGTAAGGCAGTATGTGGCTACAAGTAGATTTCTCCTTACTCTTGAAAGGAGCTCTAAAAATTCTGATCTAATGATGACTGATCAATAAGTTGCCCAATGGATGATAGAAACACTTGTGGGTTTTGTTTTAATGGTTTTAGGCTCAAGGTGCATACAATTAAAAATAAACATAGTGACTTTTGGGTAACAGATATTTTATGGATTTCCAGATTTCTCTAATGTTTTAATTTTCCAGTCTGTTCTAGCAAATCATCATTTCCTGAGTTATTGACAATGCACTGTAGTTCTGATGGAATTTGGGGTCAGGATCATGTTGGAGTCAAAGTCAGCATATTTTTACCTACTACCCTTACTTAATGTTTGTACAGCACTTTTTGTGGACGTAAAGAACTCTTCAGTGTTCAGTATTATTGAGAATTTTCTATATTCTTATTTTAGACATTACTGTTCAATGTTTGTTTTTTTTCTGAACTGCATTGGTAAGCATAGTATTTTTTTCCTTCTAGAGCTTAGAAGAGAATGCCCTAGTGAAACTTCATTTTACATATTTTTATTTCCAACTTTACAGGCTGTTCAGTTTTTCTGTGCAAATTTTTTTTTCTCCGTCACACTCCTCCATTTCAAAATAAGAATCTGCAATGCAGAGTTCTCCACCTTTATTTTCTCAGAGCTGAGCATGATAAGTGTCATTTGGCTGTATCATTAATACAGTTTTATGTAATTATGTGGATATTGCCTAAGTCTTCACAGAAATCTCTGCCTTTTCACAGAAGCTGTAAAGGGGAGCCATGCATCCACCTGTCACTAGTCCTTGGGTCTTGGTTAATTGCCTCCCCCATCCTTTTCAAGCTCCCTAGTGCAGCCAGTGGGTTGTCAACTCTATTTTCCTTTACTTCATTTAACTCTAGAGTATGTTGAAAACCAAAACCTTTTAATTTGCAGAAAAAAGTGTTGAAAGTTCTTTTTCAACTACTTTTTCCCATGAGACTGACATTTTAGTGTGCATGTGTGGAAACAACAGAAATCGGACAGCTGTGTTTTGGCAAACCTCCTGTTGCCACGGTCTCCCCTAAGGTCACAGAACAGCACTGAGGGCTGAGGTTGGCAGGCACTAGCAGACGATTCTAGTTTAGTCCACTGCTCCCAGGAGGCTGCCTGAGGCCACATCCCAGGGGATTTTTAGTATCTCTAAGCATGGACATTCCACAGCCTTTCTGGGCTACCTGTTCCAGTGTCTGACTACCCTCACAGTTAAAAAGGTTTTTATCTATGTTTAAAGGGAGAGGTTTTTTTATATTTCAGTTTGTGCTTGGTACCTCTTGTCCTGTCAGTGTGCACCACTGTGAAGAACCTGTTTGCCCACCAGCAGCTGGACCACTGTTGGTGATGCATTGTCCCCTGGTGCGCTGGCACAGTCTGGGGTGCCTATGGAGAATGGCTGGCAACCCTTGCCCAGCTCTGCCAGAGATTTCTTCAAGTGGGAAGTCCAGACGGTTGAGGAGAAGGTGGCTGCAAACAACAGCTGTTCAAATGAGGACCTGCATGGTCTTTGGTTTTCCTGTGTTTTACTTGGCTTCTGTGGCAAAATGAGTCCTCTAACTTCTAAGGTTTAGCCCTCCATTCAGTTTATCCTGCAGGAGTAAAGGTTTGTTGTAGCTTTTGTTTGAATTTCCCCCCCTGACATGGAAGACTTTTTTTCCTTGGTTCTCTTTTGAAAATTTCAATTTCTATGGGTTTGCTGGCTGTAAATCTAAAAGTTCACAGTTGTTTGCTGCAATTACAAACTTCTTCCTGTAAGAGGTCACAGAATCTAGAACCACAGAATAGTTTGGGTTGGAAGGGACCTTAAAGATCATTTAGTTCCAACCCCCCAGCCAAGGGCAGGGACACCTCCCCCCAGACCAGTTTCCTCAAAGTCTTGTCCAACCTGGTCTTGAACACATCCACTGATGGAGCAACCACAACTTCCCTGGGCAACCTGTTCCAGTCTCTCACTAGCCTCAGAGTGAAGAACTTCAGATGCAGCCTTAGATGTCACCAAGATGCAGCCTTGGCCTTTGGACCTGCATGAATAAGCTTTGTGAGATCACTGTTCTTTGTGCCAGTGAACACCTGGAGAGCCCTCCATAGTCTCTCTGACCCAGCGAGGGACCTGCCTGCAGGCAGATCCTGCACACCTATCTTTAGTGTACAAAATGCAAGCAGTTCACCCTGGTTCCCATGTGTGCACTGGACGGGGCTGAGACGCTACTGGTTTATCAATGTGCATCATGCTTCCCAGGACCTCCAAGGGTTGCAGTCGGTAGGGCAAATCATCCTCTGTATTGTCATCAATCAACCTGTGGGTCATTCTCCTAAAGCTGCTGCCAGCATTTCTCTGCAGCTCTGAAACCCAGGCCAGATGGAAAAAGATCCTCTTGGGTCACCAAAGGTGACAGGGACCGAGCTCACTGGAGCACCTTTACTGTGATGGGCCCTCACTCACCTCTGCACTTGTCTCAAAAAACTCTTAGAGCTGCTCTTGCAGCTCGTGTGCCAGAGGCCATGGGGACAACATGGGCCTGGTGCTGTGGGCCGTGCCAAATCCAGCCTTTGCCACTGAGCAGTGAGTGCTGCAGAGTGGGCACCTTAGAGGCAAACGCTTTTCCTCTCCTTTCCTTCTGCTCTCACAGGCTGACAGAGCAGCTGGCACCAGTGGCCAGGCCACAGGCTGTGGGTATGTCCAGTGCCACCACTGGCTGCTGGAAAGGGGGCACAGCTGGTCACTCTCTCCTGAGGGCCCTGGTTGTTTCAAGGCCTGAGCTCTCCACTGCTTGCTTTCCACAAAGGAAAGACACAGAGCTGAGGTGAGGGACTGGGACAGTTCATTCAGGGAAGACTCATGGAGCTCCTGGGATCAGCTCTCCACAGAGCCCCAGCAGAACAGGCAGTTGTCAAGCCAGGCAGGTGGCCACCTCCTCCATGCCCTGTGGAGCACATCTCGCAGCACCCGCAGCCTGGATCTGGAGGAAGAATTTCTCTGTGTATCTTGTAGCAGGGCTATGGTTTCAGCTGCCTTCTTTGCAACGGAGAGGCTGATGTCATCTCTCATGTCTTGGAGAGCTGGAACAGAGAGGAACACAGTCCAGGTCAGCACCTGGGTCTGAATGAACCCCAGGAGCCCCTCCTGTCAGGGCCACCCTACAGAGCTCTTCCCACGGCCCGGAGGGAGCAGGGGCCAACGGGATCAGCTGGAAGGTGCTGACCACGGATACTCCACGTGCCCCTGCAATCTCTCTCTGCTATGCCCACAACGGCCCTTGTCCGTGCAGGGAGCAGAGCCCTCCCCAGCCAGGCCAGAGATCGCACTTCCCTGCCTGGGGACTTTCCTCCTCCCTGCCAACCCCCGCTGATGCCCCGCTGCCCTCACTCACCCTCATAGATGACCTGGAGCTTTGCTGGCTCTCCCCGCATGTGCTGCCCGACGAGACCTATGACACAGAGCCCATCACAAATCCCGCTGGCCCCAGCAGCGCGGCTTCCCCACACCAGCCCAGCTACAGCTTTCCAAGCCTGAGCATGATGCCCAAGGGCAGGGTGGGAGAAGGCGGCAGGAGCCCCATGGGCACCCCAACCCCGCATCAGGTGCTTGGAGCTCCACAGCCACAGGGCTGATTCCTGCTGCTAGCACAGCAGCCAGGGCTGGTGCCGAGCTGCAGTGGGGTTGGGAGGGACCCCTGGGGGGTGACTCACCAAGGAACCCAGTGGCCACCTCTCGAATGGACTCCTGGGGGCTCTGCAGGTACTGCAGGGGCTGCTGCAGGTACTCGGCCGCTTGTCTGTGAGACTCGACCAGCTGGAGAGAGCACAAGGGGACGGAGGGAAGGGTTGGTGCCAACTCTCTCCCTCAGCCAGGCGGTCCCTGCACCCAGGACTGGCCTTCCCTGCCGGGACCCCCATGATGCCCAGCCCTTAGCTGGTGTCAGGCTCTGGGGGAGCAGAGGGGTGGGTGCTCCCCGGGGAGCTGTGGTGCCACCCTGCGGTGCCAAAGCCCAGCTGGGCCGGGGAGGGAGAGGAGCCCAGAGAAGGGCCCGTGGGGCCACACACCTGAGGAAGGGAGCATGTGTGGGGTGCCCACTGGCAGCGATGGGCTGTGGCAGTGGGCAGGGCACAGCTGCCAGCCCCGCTCTCAGGTCATTGCGGGCAGGGGGCTTGTGCTCGCTGGGTCTGGGGCTCAGCAGCCATTCTTACCAGGCAATTGGCAAGCTTCTGTATCTGCTTCCTCTCCAGCAGCCGCACGATCTTTGGCTTCTTCAGGAAGGTGGCAGCTTGAAGCAGGGCTTCCTCAGAGGCCTGCAGAGCAGCAGAGACTGGGAGGTGGCACCACCATCCAGGTGGGGCACAGGACCTGCATCCCCTGCACCTGGGCAAAGCTCAGGGCCTTTCCTGGCTCATGGTGGGAAGAGGCAGCAGCTGGGGAATGCGTCTGTCAGCGGGTTCGAGGCCCGGCTGGGGCAGCAGGTCAGCCCCCATCTCGGGCACCTGGTGCTGCCGGGGCAGTGGCACAGAGACCCCCCAGAGCTGCTGCTCTGTGGCCAGGGCCAGGAGGAGGCTGGGGCACTGTGGTGAGCCGGGCGCCAGTGCAGGAGGCAGCTGAGCCACCTCCCACGGGGACATCAGCAGGCCAGGAATCCTCACCTCTGCCACGCGCTGGCGCTCATCGTGCAGGTGGAAGAACAGCGGGAGCAGGCTCTGGTGCACATGCGCCTCCAGTGCCTTTCTTCCCTCTCTGGCTACAGAGCCCATCACATGTTGGAAGAGGTGAATGGAGATCAGCTGCACCCCATCATCTTCCTGGTGGAAAGGCAGAGGACAGGACTTCAGCCACCACCTGCTCCAGGCTCACCTGGGCACAGGTGTGAACAGCACAGGGCACAAAGCTTCCAGGCAGCAGCCAGTGCCCATGGCGGGGGTTACAAAGCCTTACATTGTCAAAGAGCGGCAGGAAACTCCCAGCCAGCTGCAGAGCCATGGGGCTGTCCATCGGGCTGTCCATGGCCTCGAGCACGTTCCAGAGCACAAGGAGGGTCATGCAGACCACCTCCCCATCTGCATCCTGCAGGTGCCTGGTGAGCCTTCCCACCAGGAAGTGCATTCTCCTGGCCTGTGTGGAAAACAACACTGTGTTGGGAGGCCATAACAGGCTCCATCGCCCAAACCTCTTGTGCACATCAAGCCCACGCTGCTGCCTCAGGGCCCAGAAGCCAGAGCTTTTCCCAAAGGGCTCGGGCAGGTGAACAGGGAGGCAGGAGAGCTGGGACCAGCTGCCACAGCTCCCAGAGCCCAGCCCAATCCAAGCTCCCGTGTTAACCAGCCCCCCCTAACCCAGCCCACGCTGTCAGCACGGCTTCAGCCGCTGCCCCCTTCTCACCATCAAGGGCGTCCTGGAGAGCATCGTGAGGCCTCTGAGCACCAGGCGACGCATAGCTCTGCTCTTACAGCACAGGAATCCCTGGACAAGCTGCAGGATGTGGTCATCCAGCTGCCTCATCTCAGGGCTGGCCAGGAGCTGCAACACACGGAGCAGCGTCAGGGTGCCCGTCCGGCAGGGCCCCCGCACTGTGCAGCGCCGGATGCAGCTGGCAGCCCAGGGCACGGCTACCATCTCTGGCAGCTGGGCCCAAAGGCAGCAGTGGCTGCAGAGAGTCCCCGGGCTCACTGCCCTGCTCTGCGAGGGACACAGCGCAGGGTGCTCGCCCACTCTACTGTGCCCCCAGCCCTTGGCAGCCTGCGATTCCTCAGCCTTCGAGGAGCCAGGATGGAAAAGCTGGCACAAGCAGGGCATGGGGCACAGGTGGGGACAAGTGCCACCCCAGCAGCATGGGGCCGAGGGCATGCAACGGAGCCCACCCTCTGCCCCAGTTCCAGTGACTGAGGTCCCCCCCACGGACGCAGCTACGCGAGGGTGGGAGGCAGCTGAGCGAGGCAGCGCTCGCCATCAGGCTCTCACCTCGACAAGGAACGTCATGGCTGGGACCTGCCAGCGTGGCTCCTTGCTCAGCAGCTCGACCAGGTAGAGACCGATCCAGTAACACCATCTCCTTGCGGAATTGAGCATCTCTCTGGCAGGGGAAAGACAGCACCATCCGCCCTGAGCAGGGCAGGCAAACCTCTGCCGGGACTGACACACAGAAGCCCAGTAACATGTCCCTCTCACTCATGACCAAGGGGATTCTGTGGGGTGCCCCCTCTGCAGGGGAGGAAGGGTGGGGGGAGTGGGGAGGAGGGGGATCTCACCTGGCCAGCAGACCCATGGCACAGTGGTGGGTCTCAGCATTGAGCAGTGTGTCCCAGCCGCGCTTACGTTCAACTTGAACCACCACATTCTTGTATCCCAGATGGCCAAGCAGTGCTTTGACGGTCAGAACGATGAAGCTGTGTGCAGAGCAACACCCAGGTCATGCTGGGAGCCCTGGCCCAAGCCCCAGGGATGGAGCATCTTCCAGGGATGGGAGGGAGTGGATGGAGCACCTGCCGGGGTTGGTGGGATGGCCACCTTCCTGCTGGCATCCTCTCCAGAAGGTGTCCACCGCCTCTGGCATCTGCTCCATGCTGCAGAAAATTTGGTAGAGCAGAGCCAGGAAGATGCCAGGGAAGTGCACGTCCAACTTCGGTGGGCGCCTGGGCAGCCAGAGGATCTCGTTCAGCGCCCTGGTTGCCTGCAGAGATCAAAACACCCAGAGACAGCGCTCAGTGTCGGGATGTCCCTGTGGCAGGGCCCGAGCGCGGGTGGGTCAGGCTCTGGGGCTGCCCTGGCTCACGGGAGATGCAGGGGAGCACCTGGTCCAGGCTGCTCCTAAACCTGCCCCTAACCCAGCTCTCCAGCTACCACACGAGGCAGGGAGATTCAGCAAGGGGGGGGGATGGAGAGCCGCCCGGAGAGGTGGCCCTGGGCATGAGTAAAAGCACCGTTGTCCAGAAACTCACAGCCAGGGCAAAGATGTCCGTCTTGTCCCCGTTGGAGGTGCACGTGCTGTGCAGTGGCCAGTCTACCAGGATGAAGAGCAGCTCCAGCAGAACCTTCTCTGCAGTCCTGCTCACGGAGGCCATCACCCTCCACATGGTCACAGCAGCTCTGCAGGCCCAGAGCTCCATGTCAGAGGGGTCTGGGCCACAGAGCTGTGGCCGGAGCAAGCCTGGGGGCCCAGGCTGGCTGCCAGCCCTGCCTCTGCCCACTGCCCACTCCCCGGCAGCAGCCAACTGGCAGCAGGCAGCCAAGCAGCTGTGCCTTGAGAGACAGGGAGGGAGCTCGGCCGTGGCTGCTGGGGCTGATGTGCCAGGACCGGGAATCAGAGGGGTCAGGGGGGCCTGGAAGTCTGTGGTCACCACCGCATCATGGGAGTGTGCGTGGGTCAGCTCCAGGAGGGAGCCGTC
>JANHFX010022200.1:43455-68613 GCA_027560015.1 Chloroceryle amazona
AGTCCCAGCATTGGGCGCTGTGTAGCGATACCTGGCAGGATCAGGATTTTTGCTATAGACAGCTCGAGGTAGGTATTCCACGCCTTGAATCCAGAGAGAATCCCTCTTGTTTTTATTCTAATCACAGAGCTGACTGGAAAACCAGAATTTCTCCAGCCACCCAAGTAGAAGCAAAAGAGCTGATTTCAGAGCAAAAAGGACAAAACAGAGTCCAGCTTATGCACCTCCCATCCCAGTGTTTTAAAATCAAGAAGGGCAGACACCTTCTGGCATCAAAAAGACATACGTGAAAGTAAAATTAAACAGCTAAACTCTTGGGTATTTCTTGGGACAAAAAAAAAGTCATCAAGAAGTGACATCAAAGATAAGTTGTTTACACATTGGGGGACCTGTCTTCATGTCTCTTCACGTTGATTTTTACGGTACAAAAATATTATTTCAGTGACAAGGATGTAAACCTTATTCAAAACAGGATTTAAACCATATCCTGCGAGTGAGGCATCTCTTCAGATAGCCTGCCTGCACTTACAGCATACCGAAGGCATGCTGATTTTCAGCCACGGTGTTTGTTAAGAGGGTCACAATATCAGGAAGCAGGAGAAGGCTCATCAAAGCCTCGTTGCTTGCCTTCGCCGCTCATCAGCTGGACAGTACCTTGTTTTTTAAAGCGGAACGGAAATGCATCTCCAGTGACCCATTGTTAGAAACTTCCTTTTGTCTTTAAGTTTGCTGGAAGGAGTATGGGGGCCCCTTTTAACTCTTTTCCAATAGGTAATTTCCCTTAATTAGGACTCTCATTACAAGTGAGAATTTATCAGACGTGATTAAAGAAGCATCTCCTCTCTTTCCTATCGCCTCAAAAGGGGCATATTTTGATCTCCCAGCGTGTCTTGCAAACACAGATAAGCACAGGCACTGAGCTGGGAGATCACAGCAGAAATTTGGCCTGCCCAGAAAGTTCATGTTTGGATCTCAGCATCCTCAGAGCTTCCCTCCGAATTGCAGGGTGTCAAAGCCGTTGCTGCCGACGGGGAGCAGTGGGGGCTCCTGGGGCAGGCAGGAAGCTGGGCAGATGCGACAACAATGCTGAGCTCCAGGGCTTCAGGCAAGCCACAGTTCCTTAAAAAAAAAAAAAAATCTTCTGTGCACTGTGTAAATCACCTTCCTGAATGTCCCTGGACTTCATTGCTTCAGAGCATCCATTCCAGACAGACCATACCCTCTGTATTAAGTGGCAACTCCTACCCATGCCCATGGGAGTTTCACACACACACAAAAAATAATATAATCCTTTTGGAGCACCCCTAAATACAGGAGATCCAGTTCAGAGCTTGCTGGATCAAAATCCTGTGCTCATATAGTGAAATTGCTCTACAGGTACAGCCCTCTCTGCCATCAATACCCTGAACACCAGTCCTGCTCCCAACACCTTCTTCTCAATGTCTGATCCAGCTTGATTCAACAACAAGGAAAAATCTCCCATAGACTTCAAAGGCAGCTGGACTGGGCCAGTATGTTAAAAATGTACTCGTGCTCTCAATAATATTGTTTACTTTTAATAAGTATGAGTGATAAACTCATGGATAAGGATACTATTTTCTAGAAATGCAAGTTATTGTTTCTTACTGTGAACCAGCCAAAAGCAACAAAACTCAGGTTATAATGGCAAAAATATTAAATTTGCACTCAAAAAAACCCAAAATTTCCCACCTACAAATTATGGTATGCTCTTACATTAATGATCTAGTATTTACACTTGCATTGAGCAGAGCATTAACCTGACAATAAGGCAGCAATGAGGAATTTTCTAAACATTACAGACATTCATAACCTGTGAATCACCTACAATCTGAGGTGTCACAAATATTCATCTCCGTATGTGTCACCCACAAACATCTGTCCCCTCTTCCCCTCGCATGAACATGCATTCCATTCAACCACAGATACAATCAGGCTTTAATTTTATTTTTCTCACATAATGTTAATCAAGAGCTAAAAAGATAATTTCCTTCTACCACAAAGCAATTCCACTGTGGTGGAACAAACTGTTATCTTAAGTTTCACAGAGCAATTGTTCAATAATTCCTGTTTGTGGCTCTTTTCCAAATCCTTGAGAATAGCTCAGGCTGCCAACCCTTCTTACAAAAAAAAAAAAAAAAAAGACAAAAAAAGAAATCACAACAGAAGCCGAAAAGCACTTGCTGTCACTCAGGGGTTCAGCGGTGGCAGGCTCGGCCATTTCTCAGAAGAAACTCCAGCCCTGAGACTCCGACACACAGAAATGCACTGTCTGTTTGAAGACAATTGCCTGGAAAGATACAAGCTCCCAGACTGTAAATTTGTCACAGCACTGGCCCTCTGAGATGGTGTTATCTTGGCTTGGTGTACTCAGCGAATTGGAAGCTCCAGGAGGAAAGGAAAAAAAATAAGAAGGATAGCTGGCGTTTCTGCAGTTTTCTACATGCAAAGTGCAGAATGAGCTGTAAGCAGTTACTGCTTATTAAAGAATAGGACTGTGTTTTGTTGTGTGAAAGGAAACTGATAACATGGATTTCTTCAGCAAAACTAATAAAATGTTCTGTTTCTATGGAAAAAAAAAAAATAGAAAACGCAACAACAGCCCTTACTCAGAAAGCACCCTGCATTTCAAAATCACTATTAATTTTAGCCTGTGAGCTCACTGAGGAAGGGACAGTCATTTACTACAGCTTGTACAATGAGCAGCACAACAGGGCGCTGCCCTGCCCGGCGGTGGGAGTTACCATCAGACAAATATTAGAGCAATATTAATCATCACAAGTGAAAGTGCAACATTAAACCACCATTTCAAAATGTCTGGGTCTGAGCCAAGTGAGGAATAGGGCAGGGAGCTAGATCCAGGGGCTCAGCCCAGCCAGCACATGGCACTGCGCATGGACCTGAGCTGCAGTCTGACCTCCAAAACATCCCAGTGTAACCCCACAGCATTCTGGCCAGGATTTCCCCCAGGGTTTGACTTTGGCTTACAGAGGGCAACATCTGCTTGCTCAGGCAGACCCAGCTGCTGGGCAAGTCTAGGGTTATCAACGCCATGCTCACATCATGTTCAACCCCAATGCTAAAAGGATGGGGGAAAGCAGAAGTTTTTCACTCCAGAGAGAAGGTATCTGCAGAGATAAGGTAAGTGGATTAACCACAACTTTTGGCTTCATTTAAATGTTTCTTTACATCGCTTCCACTTTGGTGTAAATACACACATCAAAGCAAGCTGTTCTCACTCTACCGCAAAGTAAAACTGAAGAATTAAGCCAAGACTCTCTTTTCCAGCCAAGAAGGAAAATTTTTTAAAAGCCACTGCTCTCTGGTTAGAGTAGCACAGGAAGCTCTTCAGGGCTGGAATACGCTATTTTACCCAGTCTCTTAAATTTTTGGGCCGAGAGCACAATAGAGAACCACCCAACCATTCTGGAAAGATGCTTTCTAGGCAGAAGAGGGAAAATAAACAGATAAAAATAACCACCAGATGTAGAAGAGCTTGGTTGCATCCATACCTGCACACTGAACAAAGGCAGTGAGATTTAGACAAGGTACAGCTAAGATGAAAATGCTGCTGTGGAGCTAAGCAGAGGATGACATGGGTCCCCTCCAACACAGCACACAGAGGTTATCCTCCCTCTCCCCCCCAAAGAAAAACAAAACAAAAGAACACACACATAAAAATACACCATGAACAAACGGAAAATGAAAGCATATTACCATTCAAAGAGAAGCTTCACATCAGTCTTTTGACTTATTTGAGCTCACAAGTCGGATAAAATATATAGAACCATCCCGACAGTGAGCATCAGCAGGAGTCCCTTGAAGTAGGGTCAAAGTCCTATGAAAGGGAAACCAGCCTGGCTTCCCTGCTGGGAGCAGACCACACTCCAGCCCAGCTCAGCATCTCTGCTCTAGGACAAGGGGCTTCTCCTGCTGCTTGTCTGCTCAGGATGAAGCTCAAGAGCAAAATCGATAGGGACAGGAAGAGAATTCAGATTTACAGAGTATTGGCCAATACACAAATCATGTCTTATGCTTTGAATAGTTCCGTGCTCAGCCATGGAGGTACTGCCTTGAAGTAACTGCCAGGAATGAAGATATTTGTTAATTCCGGTTCTCTTCTGATGCTTGCCAGGCAAGCAGTGTTTATAAGGCCAAGTTCTTTCCACAAATCCTCACGCATAAATCCCACTGAGATCATCTGGGGTCCTACACAAGCCTTCCAGACCATAACATAGACTGGAGACCACACATCCCTTTCATCCCAGGTCTCCATGTTCAGTAGTTTACCTGCTACACCCTAACAAACTCTCCTAATTTAATCTCCCCGAGTTTACAAGGCCCTTCCCTTAAGTTCCTCCTGGCTCAGAGATGCAGACAGAAGGCCACCCTGGGCTAAAACACACATACACACACATGACTTAACACCCCGATCCTCCAGGATAAGCTATGAGCCTGTAAATCACCACACTTCCAGCAAAACAATAGCTACCTCTTGTTTAAATAAAACTGCACCTGCTACATTAACATACCACTGAACAATTGCTTTGTTTTTTCGCTAGGCATCCAGGCTGAAGCCACACTGCTTCCTGACCCATATACTGGAAGACTTATTCTTAGAAGGGTATAGGGGTTTCATGCCGTGCAGCAGTGTTTCACAGTGATCACCTTCCTTCCTTCTTTTGTGCTGGGTGGTACATGGTTTTGTTTAGCTTTCAACAGGTTTATTTCCATCACAGTCCTCCAAGACCTTGCAGCCCTTCTTTGGCAAATGTTCCTTCTTTTTGTTTCCTATCTTGGGCTATTGCAAGTTCTGAACCGCGATTTGGGACATTTTGAGTCATTTTTTCATGGGATTCTTCTCCCATTGAAAGAGTCTGGGCGAAGCAGATGCCAGCTGAAAATTTCTTTGCTGATGTTCAATCATCATTAAACCATTTTGCTTTCCCCCCATCAGGTTAATTATGATGCCTATTTCAAGTTTATTTATCTCTACTCAGTGCTTGTTTATTGATTGCACTAGGACACTTTTCTAATGGAGTTATTTTGCTCAAATAAGGTGCTTAGTAGTGATTGAAAAATGGACTGCTTGAAGAGGTTGGGTCACAGATGGAGGGAGCATGAAGGGTTTTGTAGAAGTATTCAGCAAGTACGAGAGCAAACTTCTCTGCCTCACTGAGAAACGTGGTGTCTCCAATAAGGAGTATGGATGGGTCATTGCTAAGTCAAAAAAAAAAAAAAGGTTTTATTCCCAAATCGGAGCCCAAAACAAGCCCAAGTCCAGCCTGATCAGCACACTTCCACTTAGATGTGCATCTTCTTGTCCTGCAGGCTACTGCACTCACAAGCAGCACCCTGCATCTGCTCTCTGCCTCCACTCACAGCCAGGAGCGCTTCCTCACGACCAGCTTTCCAGGAACGTGGTACCCGCTCCTTCTCACATCCTCTTCCTGGACGCCTGCCCCACGCCACGCTTCCTGCTTGTCCCACACGGCTCTCTGCTGGATCCGGCACCTCCCGGCTCACGCAATCATTTCCACTCTCAGCTGTCGGTGGACTTTGTGGGGAGCTGTGCTCCATAGCCCCATTTAACAGTAACAGCAGATCTGCTAAAACACCACCTGCATGCAGACTATCCCACCCAATCATTTTAGCAATTTTAAGAATATTCATCTTGATCCTGCAGGCACCACTAAGAGGCTACTTCTCTACTAGTAAATTACTCCTCTTCCTTTTACCTAATTATGACTCTGCAGCCTGAGCAAGGGGTGACTTTTAGTGCAGCAAATCAGAATTAAAGAGAATGTTATCAAAATGCATTTCAAGGCACTACTTGGAGTTTCTGGTGAATCCTGAAAGCTAGGTTGCAAAGAGAATCTTCAATGAATTGCCTGGCTCTGACCATCAGAGCAAGTAGGATTTCCTTTGACACAAACCAGCAAAACACAAGCCCACACCAGCATCCTACCTCGTGACCCTTTCATAAGGGCAACAATCTCCACACACCTCATCTACAAAGTCTCCATCTAGTCCACTCTCATTATTGTTCCCTCCTAATCAATATATTAAATTACTTTTAAAAAGCTTCCACATGCAAGGCAAGACATTTCTCAAAGTCTCAGAGAGAGGACGAAATTACCCTGAAAGCCAAGTTAACCTTCTGGTCCATCTACCAGCAAGATATGTAGTCACATACCAGGGGAAACAAATACAAGCCCTCCCAAAGACCTGCCTTGCCCTGCCACATCCTTCATCTGTGATGAAGGATTGCCCAAAACCTCTATCAGCTCCTGGTCATCTGACTGCCTCCAGCTCAGAGTCCAAACTGGAGTATGAAGCACCTGCTGTGCCTCATACCAGGTCCAGCACCAAGAAGACCTGTGGGAATCATCAGCACCTGAAGAGTTGCATTTCCTCAAGTCTCATCAGTGCTGCAAGCCTCCGTGGTGACCACAGCCACCCACACGGGTGCTGTCACTGCACCATGAGAGGCCTCATGTGGGACAGACAGGTTCAGGGAAGCCTTTGCAGCCCAGCAACAGCATGGGGTCATGTGGAACCAGCACATCTTATAATAAAGAGAAGCTGAGCCAAGCTCCGGACCAGCCCCACCCTGACACAAGGACATTTGAAATGTGGACCAAGAACAAAGCTCCCTGTTAGTAACAGCTTATTTTGTGCAGTGAAAAATGGGCAATATGGGTTCACAAGCTGAATTTCAAATTGCTTGGCCATTTTCCCTTCAACTTCCCAAATTTATTGAAGCATGGGAGCTCAACTTTCTTTACAGTGTTCAAATGACTAGCACATCACTCGGTCATGGAGACTCACATTCCTCATCGCTGGTGTGTCTGCAGGCAGTCAGCTTGCGCATTTGCACACACCGGCCAAGTTCAACATCTACTTATGCCTCCTCAGGACAACTAATTTCTGCAGTGCCCTCACTTACCAGCTTCCCTCTATTTTTCTGGGAACTTCCTTCCTATCTTGCTCCTTCCAAAAGCCAGTCAGCAGCATCACCAACCCTCCCAAACACAGTGATGATCCCACAGGCTTGTTTGAAACATGGACATGGGGAAGTCGCCACTCACAGCATCTCCCAGACTCACAAGGGTCCTCTAGCACAGAAGGAGGCCACTCCCATCACCACTGTGAGCAGGGGAAATACCTTCATCCTCATGGCAGATGGTTGTCTGCTGACTGTAGATACATGCCTCATCTACCAAGCAGAGGGACCAGCTTGTGTTGCAAAGGGGTAAAAGTGAAAGGGGATTGTTCAGCCTCAGAGTGAAGCTCAGATGAAGCACCACTCTGGTCCCCACACAGATCCTTGGCCCCCACACCTTTCTCCTGCAGTAGCCACTAGAGAGCACTTCTTCCCTTCCCTTTTATCAGTCAGGCTCACAGATTGAATGTTATCAATTGACAGCTTTAAAGCTAAGGAATTGTATAAATTAAATACAGTCTGCAGCAAATATACTGAGGAGCTAGAATTTATATACACACTAGATATGGGAGCTCTTAGTTATTACCCACTTAAGACTATGGCACTGATGAATGGTAAGGCCACCCTATCCCTGAAGGCACTTTTCATTACCCACAGTATAGGAATGGTGAGAGAGCGTGTGTATGTATCCAGCATGACTGCTCATTTCCATAGTTCTCCATCAGGTTTGCATTCAGTTTATAAAATAAAAAATTACTCCGGGGACATATTTCACTCATTCCAGAACCCTTTCTCTCTCCCTCTCCCCTCCAGCCCATATCCTGGCTGCCTCTCTCCTCCTCCCAGCCCCAGTACTGTTAACAATACCTTTAAATCTGATGGTGCTTATTAAATGAAACAACTTAATTACTATCAATATATAATGTTGTGTACTTCAGCCTCAACAGAGACGTCTGATCCCATTCTGCTCCTGACCTTTAATGGTCATCAAATCAAAGTAATTTTGGTCAGCTCAGTACAGCTCTGACACATGCCCAGGTCAGGAAGATGAAGGGACACTAATCTACCGTGTTACCCTGCCCATTGTTTAATACCATTTTCAATAGAATCTAATAACTGGAGAAATGCCAGTTTTCTGTCTAGTTTGGGTTAAAACCTCTTTCGTTGAAAATAAATAATTATGGAACGTTCTGAATAGCCGAGGGTTTACATAATTGGTGCCTCTTAGAGCAATATACTTGCCTTTGAAGTTTGCAAGGAGAGGAATTTCGGAATTCAAATCAGCGGCAGCACTCCTGAGTGCGCTCCACTCTCCACCTTGGAGGGGCCAGCGCCAAAGGAGGCTTAATTAAGGGAAGTGAAAACCACTTTCGATTCACCAAGGTAACACAACAAGTGCATTGCTTCCTCTGAATTGAAGGGAAAATAGCAGGAATGCTTCCACTCAACAGCAGCTATTCTGCAGTCTGGGACTTGAGTCCTTTGGGGTGAGAAAATAAATAAATAAATAGATCTATCATAAAATAACCAGTAACACAGCACCCTGTGCATAAAGACAACATGAGTGTTTAGGTTCAGGCATTATTACTTACACATATTGTTTCCCCCAGTGCTAAACAAAACAAGTTTTCCCATGACAAAGCCAGGGACACTGCCAAGAGAGCCAGACACCTTGTCTGGCTTGGACAAATAGCTTGACCTGTTGATGGGGCAGCTGGATGCAGCAATATTTTATAGCGGGCTCACTTTGCTAATGCACTTGCATTAGGCCACTCTCAAAGCAACCCCACACTCTGGAAAAAAACTGCAGCACAGAAACGTCACATCAAGGCAGATACTGTCCATTCTCTGGAAAACCAGCCCTGGCTGCATCAAACACAAGGGCAGGAAACTAAGGAAACATTCAGGGATTGCCAGGTTTCAAATCAGCCCTGCCTTTGCATTTGTGAAAGAGAGAGGCAACAAATCATATTTGCCCAGCTTTTGAAAACGCCAGTCACGGAAGCTGAGCAGAAAACACAGAAGGATGTTTTTGTTAATTACCTGTTTCTCCAATACCCATTCTTTACCTGAAGTCATTAGTCATATAACTGAGCAGGCAGGTAACAAAAACCAGCAACCGAGATTTATAGGGCATCTCTCAACCCGAGGGTCCCGCAGCAGCTTACAGGGTTGGGATTACATCATGCCAGAGCTCTTCAAAGGCTGAAAGGCCAAAACCGCCCTCAGCACAGCCTCTATCACACCGCAGGTGCTGTTCTAGGTTACAAGGTGCTTTGCAGATCCATAGGAACAGGCTCCATCCCTCCTAGCCCCCACCTGAAGCGAGCAGAAGTAGGATGCGACAGGCACGGTACAACTCAGCCTCCCCACTTTGCCCGTGCAAGGGAAGCAGGGAAGAATGCCACGAGCTCCAGGGGAGTTACTGGGATGTAACTTAGAGCAGGATTTGTAATCAATCCTGATCCAGACACTTACTTGAGAAGGAATTCAGGATTTGGCTGTAGGTACACCAGAATCACTTCACAACCGCTAAATACATTTACAGTGCAATTGAATCCATTACTGCTTTTTCTTAAAGGGAAATCTTATCCATTCAGGTTCAATTCTGCACCAGTAAAGTTAATGGGAGTTTTTCCACTTACTCAGTGACAGTAGGACAGATCGGGGCAGGGCAGATTGCTCTACAAAATGCATCAGCAGCATCCCTGGCTGTCAACCTCTCAGTCATGAAAGGAGTATTTTTCTTTCATTTTAGAGCTAAGTTTACTCCTAAGCAGAACAAATACTGAGCCTTGATCAGAGGTCTGTGACCAATCTCTGCTCTCATCCAGGCTGAAGTAAATCCGGAGGGGAGCTGTTGAAATCAACAGGGAGCCAGTCTCGGGCTCTGCAGTGGTCAGCACTGAACACAGAGGGGGTTTGGTACTGCCAATACATGCTTCCCCCACACTGGCTTTGCAAGAAAATAGCATCTACTCTCCAGACGCACAAAGCTGAAGTGCAAAATACTCTTTTGATTCAAAAGTAAGCAGACACAAAAGCATTTTTCCTCATAAACTGCTATGCAAACCTTTTCCCTTTTCCCAGCCAGCCATTGTCTGCATCTGATTCCACATCTGGTTGCCCTAAGTGGAAAACACTAGTGAGTTTAAATGGCATGAGTCAACTCCCATAACCAAGACGGGCACAGCCTAGACCACCAACTCACAGCTTATGAGTCTTTCCTAGAGCATTCTGAGATAAAAGATCTTGGTTTTATTCAAACAGAGCCAAACCCTGCTGATACCTAATTTTGCTCCTATTACCTCATTAATAACCCACAGACGTTCGCAGCTTACACTTCTTTATGTCTGCGTTGTGGTTGTCATACACAGGCACGAGGGTAAGTTTTGTTGTATTTGTTTTGGGTTTAATTCCCAGTTCTAGTCTATGACTCTGCCACCTTTGCAGGGCTGGGCTCAATTAACCTTTTTGTGAAGCTGAAGCAGTCAACAGGCAATACACAATCTTTTAGCTGGTATTAATGTATTCATGTGAAAATATTCATTGACAGCTTTATGTAGCGTGGCAATCACTAAAAGTGGGATTTTACCACTAAATGCCACTTTTGTACTTTAAGTGTAAAGGCACACTCACGTGTTTACAGTTAAGTGACACATTTAACATGTATCTGTAGCTAAAACCAAATCTCTACTTACAACATTTTTCATACTGGTCAGACTGGCAAAACTGAAAATAAGTAATTTGACCATGTCAGGTAAACTCTTAAAAAAAAAAATATAAGTGTTTTAAAGGAGGGATAAAACTGTTTACAAGTTTTTAACTGTAAAATATTTCTTTTCTTCTTGTACCTTGCCAATATCAATAAAGAAACAACATGTATAAATATATATAAATGGACACTTGGCATAAGAACACACTTCGTGAAATATGAGTAATAGAGCAGGAAAATTCAAAGTATATTTCTTTTTTACTGTATTGAATGGACAAGTTACTGCAAAGAATACATTATGTGCAGATGGATGAAAACACAAAGTGCATGCAGGATATGTAGGATATGAACAGGGTGTTCATTTCCAGGTAGAAACACAAACATTTTGGTTCATTTCAGATCTCACTTACATTGCACTATTTGGTGTGATTTCATTGAGTCCCATGTATTTGGACTTTAGTCCAGCAAAGCACTTAAACACATGCTTAGCTCTAAGCGCACAATAGTCCCCTTGAAGTCAAATTAAGCACATATTTACGTGCTTTGCTGGATCGGGGCCATACTACAGATTTACACAGATGTAAGTGAGCTCAGATGAGCTCAAGCCACAATGTTTGTGTCCAGATTCAAATCCAATTGGCAAATGCTTTCAAAAGCCGGAGGTATTTGGATTAGGGGTTTTGGTCCAAGCCAATCTGTAACTTTAGTACCTGAACCCACATTTCTTGTGCGCCCAAGATTCCCATCGGCATTAGTGGGAGCTTTGGAGGCACAAGAAGTACAAGAGCAAGACCTCTGGGACTAAAGAGCCAATTTATTTAAACCCAAATTATAACATTTTTTAACCTTTAGATTAAACCAAACTCCCACCAGAGTTCTGCCCTCGCTCCATTACATTTCTCACCCAGCATTTGAATTTTTTGTTTATCGTATTACTATTGCTTTTGGCCAACATTCGCTTTATTATATAACATTAACCTAGGAAAAACTAATGGGCACCATCAAATAGCTGTTAACATGAGGCACTTATAAACAAGTGCCATTAGCGAACCAGCAGAGAGCACAGGAACTCATTTACGTTACATCTGTTAGCGTTGGATAAACACAGATTTACCATTTTAAGCAGCAAATGATGCCTCAGCCTGGTTGGAAATTAATTTTTTTTTTTTTTTTTCCACAGACTTCACCAGTCCAGCAAATGGATACCACATGCTGAGCACCCAGATACAGATAAGCCAGTTAAGAGTTGCTAGAGCCCACAGCGACACACAGTACCACCCATGTGCATGCACCAGTCTCTAACATCACCTGCTTCTTCCCCTGGGACACCAGGCATGTAAATCTCCTTCCACATGCACATGAAGGGGAAAAAAAAGTTATCTTCAGATCATCAGGAACAGAAGTTATCACCTACCACTCTGTGGCTCTAGCATGCACTACACAGATCAACAGGTTCCTGCTTCTGGTATTGCTCAGATCAGAGGTGGCTGTTGACTCTGCAAAGCCAATATCTGCGGTTCCTGTAAATGCGGGAAATGCCGGTACCAACATGGGAAATCCCCCCTGCCCAGCTCCGAGGGCAGCACAAGAAGCTAGAGAGCCCTTTCAGCAGATCCTGCTACCTCCAGAGCTATGGGTGAGCAGAGCCTGTCTCTGGTGGTTTTATCAGACACTCTCATAGGATTAGCACATCTTTTCTGGCTTATTGACCAAAACCAGAGCAAGATGGTGCTATTCAACCACTTCCACTGCTGCAGATACAATAGGCAAAGCTCTCCCCGCACACTGCGAGCTTTCAAAAGACAGTCTCATGGGGCTGGAAGATGAAACAACAGAGGTTCTGGCACTCAAGGCTGCAGCAGAAAAGTAAAAGAAGACATGGCATCTAGCATGTATTCCCATAACATTTTAGCTGTGGACAGAGAGGCTGTGCTGGGAACAGAAAGGTTTGTCATTCCCCCAAGCTAATCTCCAACATCATCTAAAAGCACACAGGGGAGGAAAAAAACTCTTCTATTGCTTTGGAATTTTTGTAACCAACACTGAAAAAAAAAAAATCAGTGCCAGTAGATACAACCATTAAATACATTAAAACTTTTCAGAAAGCAGAAAGGAAAATTAGGCCTTTCCTCAGAAAACATCAGATCATTTCTTGTAGCCACTACCCAAATTCCAGGAAGAATAGCATTTTGTTGATACCAGTTCTGGGATGTCACCTTGAATCTGCAGTTATAGTTAATTATATTGAGATAGCAACAACCCCATCCTCATCTGCAGGCAGCAGTGGGGGAAACTGAGGCAGCAAAGAGGCAGCCTCATACTGAGCCAAAGCCCCCAAAGAAAACCAACACCCAACCCACCAGCAGCTGAGCAGTACCTGAGATGTTAGCTCTACAAACACACAACCCTACCTGGAGCAGGGCGCAAAACACCAGCAGCACTTCATCCTACAGGATGAAGAGCAAAATGGTTAACAGGCAGGACTATGTCTTCTGCCCAGTCCAAAATAAAGAACCTAATTTCACCATCATGTGGTACAGCTGAGCAGGTCCCTGCCCAGCTGGGTGGAGGGGAAGCTCAGGAGAGGCAGGACACACCCTCGCAATCTCTCTTTGATCTCCACTCCTATATCTCTGACCATCCCTACATCCCATCATATCTCAGGCCATCAGGCATGTGAGGTGCACGAACATACCCAGTGAGCCTCTGGAAACCTGAGAAATCCTGAGCAGCCACAGGAAAAAAAAACAGATGGGCAGCCTGGGTACTTGAAAGGCTGCAGAGAACAACACCAGGCAGTGCACAGTCCCAGCTCGTTACCATGTAATTCTGAAAGCAGATGTCCTCCTCTTCCACACTGTTGCCTTTTTTTTTTTTTTAATTAAAAAACCCCACAAGTTAGTTAACAGCCTTTCCTCACTGGAATGCTCGGGAAGCCAGTAATGATATAACTCAAGTCTAAACTTTTGCTTCTCTTCAGCTAGAGTTGCATGTCTCAACAGAGTTTTTTTAGGATTTTTTTTTTTTTTTTTTAACCACCAAGATGAGTGTAGCTGTAATACTGGGAAAATATCTTAAAAATAGATAATGGCATTGAGGGCTAGAAAACACAAGAGTGACTGATGGGTAGTCTTGATAATTCTGTATATCAGGAAGTGGAATGAGGGATGGGTAGATAAAATAATGTTGTTATATAGCCATGAAAACAAACCTATAAAGATATTCCCAGAAATTAAAGCCCAGGCTGTCTCACTATGATCCTATGGTCTGAAACAAATGACTCCCGTGGAAGAACACAATCCCCAGGAACATCCAGAAATCCAAAAGGGAGAGAAAAATCCTTATTTTAAAGAGCTGTAAATAGTTTCTGCTTCTCAGTTTTAGAAGATAGAGAAGACCTTGACAGAGCTGAGATTGCCCTGTATCCACTTTTTCCCCACCCTGGATGGATCCCAGGGCAAACAGACAGCAGAGACGCATTGAGACCAGCCCCTGCCAAAGCAGGTTTTGATTTCGCACCAGTTTTACACCAGTTTAGCTCTGTGTGCTTTGAGGCTGAAACTTCAGTGTACTAAGGGGAAAAAAACCTCCAAGACAGCACTATCTGTGTGGTTCCTGCGGCTGACAGAAGGTATGGCTGGGGCAGCCACATCTGATCGGCCAGGGAAAGGTCTGTCTGCTTCTGCTCCTCTGACAGTTGGGGGAAAGGTATCTTGGAAAAAAAAAGGGATAAGAAACTCCAAGAGTGAGAGAGTTTGGCTGAAAACCCCACCAGTAAAACACACTTTCTCTTGCGAGCCTCCTGCAGAATATGTCTTCAAGCTATTGGCAGATTTGAACACACAGAAAGTATCTTCTGCTAAACTATTTTCTGTATTGGGATGATTCAGATAATTTCTGAAATTAAGTACCTTCTTCAAACTTAATGTGTTTTCACTATTAACTCAGTCCAGTGTCAAAATACAGCAGCAGAGGTTAATATTTGATTGTAGCTGGGTTTCTATCTATTCATATCAGTTTTATTTCCTTTCCTTTTTGTTCTTTCCTTAACCTCTTTTTCACTGCTGTTAAATTCCTTGCTTTCATTTTTGCAGAAGTTCAGCCTTCCAGCCCGCTCTCCGATGCTGTTAGACATCAGCTCAGGCTCAGACTTATTACTTCTGATATGTCACTCCGCAGGCAGGGAGCCTAAAGCAACACTGCTCCCTCCAGCCCTCGCAAGCTTCAGCTGGATCTTCACCGACCCGCAGAGCAGAGCAATTTCTGCTGAGCCGGAACCCGGCGGAAATATGTGGACCTGAAGAGTAAACCCAGCACCATAGTTCACACTGAGCCTCTGAAACAGGAGACTGAGCAGGTCAGGATGCATGGAGGTGATTTAACCATGTTACCTCGCTGAGCTCATGCAGATATATACAAACATATAATGCTGGTATAGCACTAGGGAGAGGAAACCACATAGGGCAGCATATTCAGAGCCTATTTAGTATTTGAAAAACACCAATCATCTCTTAAATCAGATGTCTTCGATTACTTTAATATTGCTGTGCAGAAAGGTGCCAGCCGAGCTGATTTGTTTGTCTCCTTTTGCTCAGGGGTCTGACAGCAATCCATCAGGCATGTCCCATCTCACAGTCCTCTCCCCCTGCCATCCCTGTTTACTGTCTGGTCACTTCCATCTTATTTCCAGCAGTACCTTTGCTGCTGACAGCAAGAGAGAGCCCTTTCCTTCCGGCAAAACCTTTTGAAAAGGAAATATAGCCATTGGAATGAATACTCCTTTTTTTCTCTTTTTTTCACCTTTTTTTTTTTTCTTTTTCCTTTCCCACAGTGGTCTCTGCATTCCCTTTTTTCATTCAACCTACATAAATAGTACTGAGCACTGATGAGGTCTAAATTCTGTTTAAAACCCCAGAAAGGGCTTTTAAGGTTATATCTGAGTCCTCAGACCAGTTAAAACTGGAAGAAGAAATGTCTGTGATTTAGTGTCTAATAAACAAACCACCAAGGTCAAGATGGCATCTTCTCCCATACACATAATCACTTCCCTCAACATTTGGAGTTGTTGCATGTATCAGCAGTACTCCCTCTAATGCCCAGCCACATTTAATTTTCCTTCTATAAATGACTTCCCAAAGAGAAGTGGGTGTGAATTATTACATTGTAAAATAGATTTTTAAAACATAAACCATGCCTGGTGTAAAATAACAATTTGTGTGAGGAGCAAACATAGTGGGGGTTTATCTTATAAATGGTATCAAAGGAATTCTGGACCTAGATTTACACACACATATTTTGGCCAAGAGGCTAAGTGATAAGTGATTTTAATAGCCTCTGTTTTGGAAGATGAGCCCTGAGATTGCGATGATCACCTCATCTCTAAAAATCATGGCTTTTAAACATATGACAAATTAGAAATGCTTCAACCTCCAGAAATGAGCGTATGTTGCTCATCCCTGGACCTGAGTCAAACTATTCAGTTGGCTTTAAAAGGTCTATTCCTTCCAAAGGCTACCCAGCCATGCTGGGTTCAACATACAGCTTTCCACAGCAGAGCTGAGTGCCGCTGCCATGTCCTGCCCAGCAGTCTGATCCAAAGATCAAACATTTTGGGAACCAAGCACGTGGTACCACTTCCCGCAGCAGGTCTGCGAGCTGTGCACAAAGCTGTAGTACCTTGGCTTCTAACATTTTCCTCTATTTACCAAACATTATATCTAAAGATGTTACACTGGTAACAGAATTACAATCAGAAGTTAGGAAACTGCTAACTAAAGCCCATTTTACTGCCTAGCTTCAAGAAAAGACATAAAATTATCAGTCCTCTCTTTCCTCAATGTATTTTCTTTGCAGTTTGTGATGCTCCGTGGGGTATTTCTTTATGTGAACTCCGTGACGGTTTGGCTCCAAATTATCCGAACATAAAACTGAGCTTATGAAGCTTCACTCAGAGGTTGCGTGGACCCTTTTTATTGGCACAGACTTAAAAAGAACATTAATAAACCTTATAGGCTTGGGGGACTTTTTGGTTGCTGGCACTTGCCAGCCACGCTGCTCACACCCCTCTTGCAGCGCCTGGGTGGAAAGCGGTCTGGAACCACAACCCGAGGATTTTATAGGGCTGGATTATATGCTGGTATATATTCCTTCCCGGCAAATCTCAGAGCTACTTTCTTTGAAAGCAAGTGGGTGATACTGCAAGGATACTCATAGCTTAATGTGGCTTGATCACCCAAGGTTACAGATACAGCCAAAAATAATAGGGTTGTCCAAAATGGAGCCAGGGGAGTGGGCATTTGCTGGCAGAGGGAGAGGTCTGATGGGATTAAAGCCGAAACACATCCACCCATGTGCAAGCGGAAAGCCTAGCACTCCACAGTCCTGACTGCATGGATTTTCCTCAAAGCATCCATTTCTCCTCGGGATTTCATTACTGCCTCCAACAATGCTGTAATTGCATACGTAGGGCAGCAGGCCCAAAGTTTAATCTGCATTTCTTAGGGCCTAAACTCTGAGCAGGCTGCCCATGTTTGCACAGAGATCAGCACAACAGGCATCCGATCCTGGCTGGGTTCTGTGGTCGCCACTTTAATTCACGTCATAATAAATAATAATGTCAGGTTGGAAATAAATCTTCCGGTTTGCTCCACGGCTGATCCTTCAGCATGGTGCATGGTGAAAGCTGCAGTTAGGAAGCTTTGCTGCACCCCATCCTGGATCTAACTCCGTGCCACCCTTTCTGGCTCAGGCTCAGTTTGGTTTTCACATAGGAATTGTCTCAGTAATGATAATTTCACCTTTTCTCTCATTCTGAGCCTGGTCACTGATCCCAATGACACTGCAGGGTTTTATTCCCTCAGGTCTCTCTGATCTGCATCATCTGGAGTGTCCTAGTGATCATTTCTTCATTTCTCAGTTGCTTTGGCTTTACCTGATATCTTCCATCACACCATGTACCACAAACTCCTGCACAGTAATTATACAGGAAAAACATAAATGTTTAATAACACTTACACAGGCAGCCAGTGACTACTGAGATACTGCTTACTGTATGAGCTGAAAGAACCAGGACAAATATATAGTACTTTTTACCTTTTACAGTTAACAATTCTTCGTTGTTGCTATGAATTATCATTATCCTGATACAGTAACAATAAAACAGCAAAAGTATAAAGCAGTGCTGTTAGCTCAGACACGGCTGATATTCCTTCGCTTTCGATGGTGTGTATTCTTAGACCAATGCCCCATGCCAGTCCCTGCAGCCAAAAATACACCAAGAGCCTAAAACCAGTAAAATAAAAACATTACTTCAAAATTCTTTCAAACAACATGTTTTCTTTTCTCTCTTTATACAGAGCTACAAAGAGGATGGGAAAAATGAAACCTCACAAAAGCATTGTTTAATTCCTCACCAAGATGCAGGTAAATAAAACACGCCACAGTAAGTTCAAATTGCAAAGAGTTTTCAAGAGAGAAAGGTTAAATAATTTCTGTCAAATGTTGGAAATGTGAAATGGTTTTAAAATCACAAATATAAGCAGCACTTGTGATCCAAGCCATGTTTTAGACATGTTTGGGGTGATTTTTTTGCAGCAGTCAGTGCTTGGCGCTCACATACCTTCTGTTTGTCTGAGATGAAATCAGATGGCATTAAACAGAATGTTTATTAGGGGCACCAGGTACCTTTAGCAGCAAAGCTATTCATTCAGAAGGTACTAATTCAGGCTATTTGGAGATCTGCAGTCCTTGGGATGCAGAGCCCTGCAGTGCAAGACAGGGGTGCTGGACCCCTCCCACATACCCCAGATGCCCGCCACAGCCCCCAGCAGTCCTGAACTCATGTGAGAGATGAAGAGTAGAGGGAATGGATGGGTCACGGCAGGAAACAAGCATGCAAAGTCACTGCAGTCCCCCCATCAGCAGTGTTCATAATTCATCATAATGGCTAAAATGACTCTTAAATGAGGCCAGATTATAGGACCAACCTAATTCACTTACACTGATGTAAATCCAGGTATCTGTTACAACGTCACATGTTGAGGCTCACCACAGAGCAAAAGCTGCTGATAAACCCTCACCTCCGAGGTTGAAGGGAAGCAGATTCCTCCCAGCCAGACCCCATCCAAAGCCCGTTGAAGTTGGTACAAACTCCTTCAGCTCCAGTGGGTTTGGGATAAGGCCTGTGGCCAGCACTGAGCCAGCTCTGCTGCCAAAATGCAAAAATCCTTTTCCATTGGCTTTGCCAATTTGGTGTTAATACATGTGTGAAGGAGCTAGGAGGGGGAGAGGTTTTCCAGGTTTTTTTTTTTAAACTGAGGAATGATTTCACCCTTGCCAGTATGTGGACTTTGTGCAAAAGAACAGGAGAGAGAGCAGGAGATGTTTTTCTTAAGCCATCAGTTCCTTGTCACAGCATCCCAGCAGATGTGGGACAGAATCCTTGTCTATCACATGCACCCCCATGTCCCTAGGGCTGGGTTAGTCCCCACTCTCTGCTGCAGAAGGGCAAATCTGGAGTCACTGGTGGATGTGAGTACAGAGCCCTGCTCACCAACCATGGCCAAAATAAGAGGAGGCTGGATAAAACATGGGACACAGGAGGTAAAACATCCCTTGGACATAAGTGAGCTCCCCATGCCAGTACAACAGGACCTGCTGGGATCCCATTTCTCCGTGTAAGCAACATTGCCCTGAACCATCCTCCAATTTTCCCTACCATTCAGCTCTTCATGAACTGCCAAGCTTTTCTGTTGCACCTCCCATACAAGAAGCTGTTGCCCCGTTGGATTTCCAAGGGAAGGGCTCTGCCTTCCTGTGGCTTTTTGGAGAATGTAGCCTGGCTGGTCTCAGGATTCGACTGGGGCCTTCACAGGCTGCCACAGTTTAAACAGTTTCAGTAGGGAACATGTTATACAGTAAGATCATCCGAAACCAAACATTTTCCCACTGCACACAATAAACATCCCTAATAAATTGCATTACACAAAATATATTTATGGCTAATTTTTTTAATTTAAGCCACCTGGGAAATCGTTGTTAGATCGGTTGATATGAAGGTCTCAGTATTCTGGTAATCTAATGATATCTAATAGACAAAATAGTATGATGTTACAACAGTCTCAAAGCTTTCATTTTCTGTAGCTCTCTCAGAGATCAAAACTGGCAGAACTCATATTTTTTGAAATTTTATACATAATTGGTGATGCAATTGCCAAAAATAACCTATTCATAGAAGTCTTGCTCTTCTGGTTTCTAACTTACTCTAATCATGAAAGAGAGCAGTGCATTGCCTTGCAATGGAATATGAGTTTGGGTCAGGGTGCAAGGGCCATGGTTGTGTGGCAGTTTCCATTCTGGAGATTATTTTACAAGCAATTTAAATTTAGAGTTTAAACAGGGCTAAAAAGTAGTGCACCCATTCAGACATATGAGCAATTATTCAGAAAAGGAATAAAGCTGTAACTTGGGTGTATCTCTTTTCTGAACCAAAAAGTTTTGCTCAAATATAAGATTTTCTAAACAAAAGCTGTTGGTGCCAAAGGGGACAGAGTGTTTCTGTTGCATAAATTAAGCCCAGACCTGCAATCCTTCCAACGTAAGATTCTCATTCTTGTCACAAATCAGCCAAGATTTCCAAAAAGACCTGAGATCATCGCAGATCTTGTTGAACCAGCCTCTCTCTAGTCAATACAAATCCCAGCTTGAACTGTGCTGCGTATCTGCAAAGAGCACTGGAGGCTTGGTAGTTGCTGGACTCTTTTTAAAGCACAGACCGTACCTTTAGCTACTTCCTTGCCTCCCGTTGTTCCTGGGACTCAGAAGGCCATGTGGTACATTTCAACCTTAACTTTGAATTTCCTTTATTTTGTAGATCAAACTTTGACATTCCCTTAAGGTAGAGGGGGTTTATGTCGTTGCATATATCCTAGTTTAAAAGATAATGCTTCACTGAAACAGACCACAACATTAAACGCTGAAATAAAACAAATTGTATTTCACTTCCCCAACTCCTATTGCTGGATTAGCTCACATTTCTTTCTCTTTGTTACATATTTAGCACCAAATACAATATTCATTGCAGGCTAGCTTCCCTCCTCCCACACAGCTCCACGGCTGCCTTTTCTTCCAGCAGCACTGGAAAAGGCAATGCCTCGCTGTAGCCTGGAAATGCAAACAAAAGGGAGGGATCATAAAGTCAACGAGTGATCAGGCAGGGCTGCCTTATACCCTGAACATTTTAATTTTGTTATTTAAAATGGCAATGCAAAGAGACAGAGTCCAAGGGATAACATTTATTTCTCCTCAGCTTCTCCATCCCCTTCCCCACCTTGCTGTTTGTTAGCTGAATTTATCTGCCAGCAAAAACCTCCTTCTGCAGCAAAGGAGCCTGGAGGTGCTTTCTGATGCTTACTGGTCCATATCATGATCTAGACTGGTCTTGGGTGGTTGGTCACCCTGTTCTGGGTTTAGGAACTGCATCAGCAACGAACTGCACATTAACAGTGCAGGAGCCCACTGGAAAGCCATTGCAGAGCAATAATCAAACCCCTGTGACCACCAATCCCCTTCTCCGTATCCTGACCCTATTCCTCCATCCCATCTTTACAAGACCCATCTTCACCTTTGTCCTTAAATGCAGAGACAGGGCACCCCTGAGCCCGGTGTGATTCTGGGGACACCCATGATACAGGTAAGCAGTGGTGAGGATGGAAAAGACTTTGATCCAGACGTTGGTTTTTGTGTTTTCTGAGTTGAACCCGGGTTTTTTAATGGCCATTTAGTTTTTAAATGCATTCCTGTAATCCCAGTCTTGAGCTTATGTGTCCATATGAAATGGCATTGCTTTAACTAGGTGCATAGATTATAAAACCAGGAAGAGTGGTCTGGTCTGCTCCCCTGTACAACACAGGCTACAGGAATTCCCTAAATTAATTCCTGTTTGGATTAGCTCATATCTTTTTAGAAAAACAGCCAACCTTAATTAAGACAAAGGAATTCCAGTGATGTTGAAATCCACCCAGCTCTCAGTAAATTGTTTTACTGGTTAAATACATACACTGTTTAAAATATAAACTGTATTTCTAATCTGCATTTGTCCAGTTCTAGTTCTGTCTACTGGATAATATGACACTTGTATCTGCTAGTTTGAAAACCATATGGGTTTAAATTTCTTTCTGCTCTTCGCAAGCCACTCCTTGCTTAACTAAACTGAAATTATGTAAAACTGATTGTATTAAATTATGGGTAAAGAGCACTGAGTTGCTCCAAAAATGACAGCAAACATAGTTAAATTTTAAACAAACAAATTTCATGAATTCTTGGTCAGGAAACTAAGTGCCCGAACAAGTCCTTCCAAAGTTAATGTACATCTGTTTAGAAAGCGGTTTACTACAAAGCGAGGCGACTCCTGTGGACACGGCTTCATTAGCTGAGATTCTGAAAACTTCATCTGCTTCCCCCCTGCCCTTTCCTCACCTACCCCGGGCTACAGCAACCACTGGTGCTTTCCTTTATCCTCCCGCACCCTGTACCTTTCCTGGCAGAAATATTCATTCCACTTTCTTCTTCAGCAATTTAGACAGCTTTATCAGGGAGCTGTGCTCCCTAGTACAGCCAGAAATGTCTTCTCTACAATGAATACCTCTACCACAGAAACACACAACTGGTGCATTTGGGAAGCATCCCAATGAACAACATCTATATATCCTATATATCAATTCTGTCCGGGTTCCCTGCACACATCTGCAACACGTCCAAGCCTATGTGGTTATACAGCCATAGGTGCACAGGCTGCAAGCACCCCAGGAGCCTACACATACTACAGTCCCTCACTAAACCAGTACATATATTAATTGCAATTGCAGATATCAAATCTATTTACCTGTTTTTCTCTCTGTGTGTGCACACATACATACGGGTATTTTATACATATACATACATGCACACATATATATATCTGTGGTATAAGCAGAAAAGTATGTTATGAATACACACATATGGACACATATACAGTAAGCACGGACACATACACACTTATGTGCACTTAAATAACTAGGTGAATAGGTGAATATGAACACTAATAGCCATTTATGGCAACAACAATGAAAGCTGTCCCTGGAGCCCGCCTATGGTACAGCAGCCAAAATGATTGAGTATGTACAGGGCACCGCCGCAGCAATGGCACTCACATGGGCCTCCTTTTAGAAATGATTAATATTTAACCGACTTGGTGAACCTCGCTTTGGTTTTAGTTATGATTAGATAACAGGGCGCACAGAACCAGCTCACTAAGGACGTCGTGTGATGTCCAAGCAGCTTCCACTTGCATTTCACCAGAAGACAGGCAGAAAGTGAGAAGGGGAGAGAAGGAGAGAGACGAGGCACTAAAAAAAACCCCAAAGAAACAAATCAACAAGCATGCTCAGTTCTGTTTGTGTTTGTTTGGAAAGAAAAGGGGGAAAAGCAGCCTGAGAGGCCGGTGTAATAAGATGCTGTAGCTTTCATGAAAGAGGTAAAATAATTTTAAACACAGACACACAATGAGTTTATTTATTTAGAAAGTTGTTAAATAGAGTCTGGGAATTCAAATATTCAATGTTGACATTGTACAGAGCTGGCAGGGAGCCAAGCCCGGCTCTCCAGAGGGACCCAATGGCCATGGCGCCCAGGCCCTCGCCCCTCCCAGCCCACTAACTAGGTAAAAGCCATTAGTTATACCCACAAGCAATATCTGAATCTGAGTCAAATAATGTTGCCTCAGCCAGCCAACTTCAAAGACGTGTAAGTGTGTTTGGCTTTTTAGTGCTGGAACTGCAGCAATATGTCACACTTTTGAAAGAGTTTTGTAAACAGTTCCTTCCCCTTTGTAGAAACATTTCTTAAGTTTCTTGTACCCCATGTAAACAGCATTAATTAACAAGGGTTACATTTTTCATTTACAAGCACGGCTGTATTAATAAGGAGATCACCTTTCGGACCGTCCTTTTCCTTTGTGTCCTTTCTCTGCCCTGAACTGTGGCCAGCCCGGTGAGGCTGGGGAGAAACCAGGAGGAATGGTGGAGCTTGGCCCCAAGCTCAGAGCCCTGGGTGGCATTGTCTACTACAGCATCACAGATTTGGTCCCAAATTCAGTGGTGACTGTTAGCCACGAGTAAGAGACAGCAGGAGAGAGAGAAAGAGAGAGAAGAAAAAGAAAGATGGGAGAAGGGAAGAAATGAAAAAGAAAAAGAAAGAGAAAAAGAAAAAGAAAAAGAAAGAGAAAAAGAAAAAGAAAAAGAAAAAGAAAGAAAAATAAAAAGAAGGGGAAAAAAAGAAAAAGAAAATATTTAAAAAAAAAAAGAAAAAAGGGAAAAAGAAAAAAGAAGGAAAAAAAACTGGGGGGAGGTTGGGAGAAAGAAAAGAGGGAAGAAATAAAAAGAAAAAAAGAAAAAGAAAAAGCAACAGAAAAAGAAAAAAGAAAAAAAAATGAAAAAAGAAAAAAGAAAGAAAAAAAAGAAAAAAGAAAAAAGAAAAAGAAAAAGGAGAAAGAGGGGAGAAAAAGAAGAGAAAAAGAGGAGAAAAAGAAGCAAAGGTAGAAAGAGGGAGAGAACAGCCCCCCACACGTTCTCTACCCTGACAAGGATTAATGCTGTTTCTGGTGACAATGTGCCCGGCACAGAACTAGGTTGTCCCGCCTGTCCCCGCAGCCTCGCTTGCTCTCACCCGCCGCGCAGCAGCCACCCGGGGACGCCGCCGAGCCGGGCCGGGCAGTGCCGAGACGATGCCGGACGGTGGCGGGTGCCCGGGGCGGTGCCGAGCCGCCTGCAGCAGCGGCGGGGCCGGGCCCGGCGGGATGCGCCGCGCCGCCGACTCTGCCTCCCCCGCGGCGGGGCTGGTGGGGGCCGGGGGCACCGGCACGGGGTGCCAGCGGCACCGACACGTGGTGCCAGCGGCGGTAACGGCGCAACGAAGCAGAGGTGATGGTAAAGCGGTGCGGATAAACCGCCTCGCCGAGAGGGCCGGGAGCCTGGGCATGGCAAACGTTTCCCTGCTCGAAAACAAATTCCCGGACAGAGTCTTAAACAGGCAAATAAACTTGCCAGCTCTGTTTTTCAATCAAGCCTTTTAAGTACTAGACTGAGGCAAATTACAGGCGCAGGAAAACCTGCTGAAACTTAGGAAAGTGTTATTTTACTATCTCAGATGGTTAGAGGGATCTGGATCTACCTTGGCTGCACTAAATTGCCTGTAAAAAAGTGGTGATAAAGTGTAAAAGTAACAAGTGCCTCCTTATTCACGTGTGTTCCCCTAATCTGATCACCTTCTGTCTCTTTATGAGGCTACTGGGTGGCTGGGGGCTACCCCGGCCTGGGGCGGGGGGTTATTCGGGGATACGGTTTCACCAGGCGGGCACGAACCCACTCGAGTGGAAAAGCAGCTGCCCCGGGGACCGGGAGCCTGTCCCGGCGCGGAGCGCGGATGCCCGTGCAGGTGCAGCGGC
>JANHFX010022201.1:0-26926 GCA_027560015.1 Chloroceryle amazona
CTTTTCCCAGAGCAGGAGACGCGGAGCTGAGCGGAAGGGATAGAGCACCGCGCTAACGGTCGGCGCCAACAGCCGTTGCCTAGCAACGGCTGGCCATTGCCCCTTTAAGAAACCGTTCCCACTTCTCCAGCCGCGCGTCTTGATAGGCTGGCAGGAGGCGGAGCCCCCTCGCGATTGGCTGAGAGGCCGAGGGGCCGGGCCGCGTGGCGGAAGCGGCGTGCCATTCGCCGCCATGAGCCGGTTCGGGGGTCGCGTGCGCGAGTACCCCGCCGTGTCCATCGACCGCTTCGACCGCGACAACCTGCGCGCGCGCGCCTACTTCCTCTCGCACTGCCACAAGGGTGAGCCCCGCGCCCCGCCGTCCCCATGACAACCGCTTCACGACCCCCGCGCCCCCCACCCTCCCGCTACGTGTCCCTCCTGTCCGCCCCGCTCCCCGAGTGACGGCCGTGCCCTGTCTCCCCAGATCACATGAAGGGACTGCGGGCTCCCGCCCTGAAGAGGAGGCTGGAGGGCAGGTACGGGCTGGCGGGGGGGCTGCCTGAGGGGGAGAGGGGCCGGGCCGGGCTGCCCTGCCCCGCTGCGGGCTGCTTCGGGGCGGCCCGGCCTGCACCGCAGCGTGCGGGGTCAGGAGCCCTGAGGAGGAGGCCTCTGGTTCAGAGCAAAGCGTGAGCAAAATAGGGTAAGGAAACCATTGTGGATGATGGAGTCACAGCATCAGACTGGTCTCGGTTGGAAGGGACCTTCAGAGATCATCTAGATCAACCCCTCTGCCATGGACAGGGACACCTCCCCCTAGACCAGGTTGCTCAAAGCCCTTTCCATCCTGGCCTTCCGGGGCGGGGGGGGCAGACACAGCTTCTCTGGGAAACCTGTTCCAGTGCCTCACCATCCTCACGGTAAAGAACTTCTTCATTATATCTAATCTGAGATTGCCCTCTTGCAGGTTAAAACAGTTGCCTCTTGTTCTGTCCCTAGAGGCCTTTGTAAATGTCCCTCCCCAGCTTTCCTGTAGGCTCCTTTTAGGTACAGAAAGGCTTCAATAAGGTCTCCCCAGAGCCTTCTCTTCTCCAGGCTGAACAACCCCAACTCTTTCAGCCTGCCCTCACAGCAGAGAGACTCCAGCCCTCTGATCATTCTTGTGGCCTGCTCTGGAGCTGCTCCAACAGGTCCATGTATTTCCCATGCTGAAGACTCCAGAGATGGACAGCACTGCAAGGGAGGGGGTCTCACCAAAGCAGAGCAAAGGGGTAGAATCACCACCCTCAACCTGCTCACCACATTTCTTTGGTGCAGCCCAGGATGCAGTTGGATTTCTGGGCTGTGAGCACACTTTGCCAGCTCACATCCAGCTTCTCATCCACCAGTATCTGTATCCCCAAGTCCTCCTCTTCAGGGCTGATCTCAATCCTTTAAGCCCCCAGCCTGTATTGATACTGGGGATTGCCACGACTCAGGTGCACTTGGTCTTGTTGAACTTCATGAAGTTCATGAACTTCCTGAGGATCCCTGCTGTTACTGCCTGGGAAAGTGTCAGTGCGTGGAGATGGCACTGTTTCTATGCTGTGGAGAAGGTCAGCTGTGCTCTGAGGTGTATGAGCAAGCAGATAGCCAGCAGTTTGAGGGAGACTGTTATTCCCTTCTTGTCAGGACTTGTGAGACTGTCTGGAGTACTAAGTCTGGTCCTATGCTCCCCTGGACAAAAAAGTGTTTTGGAGCAGAACCACCAGGCTGATCTGGGGCTGTAGATATGTGAGGGGAGTCTGAGAGCTGAGCATCTTCTGCCTTAAGAATAGAAAACAACCACGTATCATTTACAGGTAGGGGTAGAGAAGATGGAGCCAGATGGAGCTGTGTAATGAAAGGGCAATGGGCACCTTCTCTTTTTCACCATGAAGTGAAACATGGGAATGTGGCCAGAGAGACTGTGGGCCAGTTCCTAGGCGCTGTTTAATTTATCAGAGTAGATGTTGCAAATGCAAGCAGAGAAATTCCCTTTGTCAGGTATCTGTGCCCTGTGCAACAGCTGGAGCTGTACAGGGAGTGTTCTGCATTCTCTGCTTGCTCAGTGTCCCCAGCACCGGGCCAAGGGAGAGCACACGCCTCTGAAAGAGCCCTCAGTGGGCACAGGCCAAGGCCAAGACACGTGTATGTGTCACCATATAGCACACACTTTATTTACATCTGCCCCAAAACTCGCAGGCACACACGGGTACGTCTCTGCGTTTGCTGGGCTGAAGAAGACCCTGCTCAGTGAGGTGAAGTGACACAACCTCATCTGCTCCAGGCTGAAGCAAACCAGCTCCTGCAGGCTTTGCTGCTCAGCAGGTCCCTTCAGATGAGAGAGGGGTCTGAGCACGTGTTTTGATGTACGAGGTGGCAGGTGCTGATGCGCCGTTAGATTGTTCCCTGCATCTGCTTTAAAAAACACTCATCTCTGGTTTTTGTCTCTTCACAGCTTGAAAGTTAAATTATACTGCTCACCAGTAACTAAGGAATTGCTGTTGACTAGCTGGAAATACAAGTTTTGGGAGAACCACGTTGTGAGTTTTTGTTCATTTTTAACACTTTCCAAGCAGTGATTCTAGGAAAGAGGGAGTTTCCACTCTTCAGGAATGTCTAAATGTTGGTGTTGATAGAGCATTCCAGGGCTTACAACAGTATGCCTTTCCTCACTGCTTCCTGTGGGGATTGGTTTATTGTTTACTGTTTAATCTTATTTTTCCCTCCACAAAATGTATCCTTTTCTCTCTGCTTCAGCTTTAAGTGTCCTCTAGCTGTACATTGACCATCTGTATCACTCCTTCCGTACCATGAGCATGTCTCTTTGCTCCTGTCTTTAATTAGTTTCTTGTTTCCTTCATGTAAAGTCTGGTATTGCTTGGAGTGTATATCATCTTTTGAGGTTTTTTTCCTTTTGCTTTTTGTAAAATGGACTATCTCTTGCATGAAAATGATGTAGTGATATAAAATCCCTGAACAACTTCATTAGTTTACTTGATTTCCACTGTTCGGAACCAAACTGAAGCGCTCAGTGGTTATATACATGTGTGACTTGTAGTTATTTCCTTCCCTTGCAGATGTGGGCTTTGAAAATGAACATCTTACTGTATGTACGTGTATCATCACATAGTGTAAGGATTTTGCTGTATCCCCCAAGCAAGGACAGGAGAATTTTCTAGTCAAGTGGAAGGTCAAGATGGACCTCAGGCAAGCTGAAACTTGTTTTCTTGGGGGAGTTGTGGCTCAGAGTTTCCTTAAATAGGTTGTAAGTGGGATCTTAAGCACCATATCCAAAGAAACTCATGCAAGTGGGACATAGGAGGTGAACCTGGGTAAGAGAAAAAAAAGAAGTTGGGGACTTTTCTGTTCAAGGTCCTAGTGTAATTGTGAAGCTGAGGGAGAGGATAACTAGCTCTATATGAAGCCTCAAGGAACAGGAAGATTTAGTGATCTGTGGAGTGAACACGAGTCAGGTCTCTGTAAAAAAGACTCTGAACATCTCTTAGGCTTGTTTGACATGTGAAGGAGCACAGTATGCAGAGGTGACTGTTTTTCTAAGCCTGTAATCTTCTTGGACTAGCAAAAATAAAGCAGGGTAGGCTTGTGGTGGCTCTTTTGTTGGTGTTGGTTTTGTTATTTTTAAGCTTGTGTCTCTTTGCTTCCAGTAACCCTTTGAGTTTAACCTAGAAGAAGAGGTTCCTCACAGGGACAGCTATCAGGAGTTTGTAGGAGCTGTGAAAGGCAAGTAGGCAGTGCTGATCCAGACATCCCTGTTGGAGAAGTTCTTCACCTGGGAAGAGATGCCAGAGGTAGACATGGTACAGCATAAGATGAAGCACAATTAACACAAATCTACACAATTTAAAAACCCAGGTGGATGCTTGCAGCTGCTGTTCGCAGGAGTGACTGCTGGTAATGCACAAGCTGCACGGGCCTTAGATGTCTTGTACACAGCCTTTGTCTTACAACAGATGATCTTCCTACTTGTAGCACGACTGGGAGCAGATGATTTGATATTCACTAGAGTGAAAGAAGCAATCACCATTTCCAGGCAAATATTTTTATGATTTCCAGTCTGACATTTTTTTGGACATATGGCATAAGAGGCTCTTTGAATCTGCTGCTGGCTTTAAGACAAACTTTCAAAGATGAGGGGAGAACTCCACTGGAGATACTGTCATTTATGCTTATAAAGCTAAATAGTGGCTGTCGGTGAAGAGTTCTTCAGGCAGTTTAGATCTAGGACTTGACAATTGTTTCACCGCAGTAGGAAATTTGAGAATTACTGAGAAATATTGAGCATGAAGAATTTAGATCACCCTCTTAAGTTTATTCAGCTTCAGAAACTGTAGATGATGAAATTAATATTGATGTTTAAAAATATCAGCTCTTGCTAGTGACTTGAATTCTAAACATAAAATATTTTTCAACACACATATCTGTTTTGGAGCCAGCTCTTGAGTTTGACTGATGTTGCAGTTTCTGGTGCAGAAGCCAAACGTTACTGCCTTTGTGTGAGTACCAGCTGAATGGATCTCATGGAGCTGCCCAGAAATTTGCAATGTGTTGTCTTGTGAATCCATCTAGTGCAGTGAAACCCAAGGTGCTGAGGAGACTGCTCAGATGAGAAGCTGGAGGTTATGCATAAAGAGGGTAGCAACAGGAGGCTTTCATAGAAACATAGAAATGTCTGGGTTGGAAGGGACTTCTAAAAGTCATCTAATCCAACCCCCCTGCTGAGAGCTTTGGCCTTTCACTTTGTCTTTTTTGTGTAGGAGAATGGTATGCAAATATTGTCTGAAACAAAGCAACATTAACCTCGCAGACAGCCACAGCATGTACGCTGCGGGACTCTCTTAGCAGAGGATGTGGCACAAGTGGGGATTAACTGCGTTCTAGGTTAATCACCTCTACACAAACACAGAAGTATGTGCTGCGTGTGATTTGTGGGCTCTGCTTCTGGTAAGAGTGAGAAGAAGGGCTGCAGCACAGAGATCTGTTCTAGCAGGGTCCACTGGTGTGCTCTGGGACTGGGATGTCTTGGTTGCAGTCATCCAAAAATAAGGCACATGATCCAGCCAGAGAAACCAGAGCTGCTGCTGTGAAGTCCAACATGTTCTAACTTCTTTAGGCATGCACACCTTGAGTGAGGCATCTCCATTTCATTTTTAGGTAACTTTTAGGAAACATTTTTCCATGTGAAATGGAAATTTATTATTTACTATGGGAAAATGAGTCTAATTTTAGAGGCTTAGCATTGACCACAGTGGGTGCCTAACTAATGAATACTGAGCCATATGCATGAAACGGAATCTTCAGTAAATTCTGTGATGCATTTATTGATTTTGTTACAGGTTGCATTGGAAGTTGAAACTCCAACTCAGATTTCTTTAGTAGATGAAACATCTGGTGAGGTAAGTTACAGAAGAAAAAAAAATTCATATATTTGTAATGGGCAATAATACATTTTAAAAGAGAATGGGAAACAGATCTTAGCTGTAACACCACAACGGGACCAGCTGTTTTTAAAATGTATGTTCCTCCCTCCTCAAGATGTGCAGCCATATCAATTTTTCTTCCCTGTTTTGTTCTTATTAACTTTTTTTTTTTTGGTAAATTAGTGATCTCCAACTTACCTAATGCTCTTGTGATTTTTTTTTTCAGTTTGTGTTTCCTGGCTTATTTTAACAAGCTTTAAGTGCAGGTCTGCTTGAGCATCTCCAGGAAATGTGTATCCCATGATATTTCCATGATACTAGTGGGTGCTTGGTGGATGAAAGGCTGGACATGAGCTGGCAATGTATGCTTGCAGCCCAGAAAGCCACTTGTATCCTGGGCAGCATCAAAAGAAGCGTGGCCAGCAGGTTGAGCGAGGTGATTCTTCTCCTCTACGCTGCTCTGTTGAGACCTCACCTGCAGTGCTGGGTCCAGCTCTGGAGACCTCAGCACAGGAAAGACATGGCCCTGTTGGAGCAGGTCCAGAAGAGGCCACAAAAATGATCAGAGAGCTGGAAACCTCCACTATGAAGAAAGGCTAAAAGAGTAGGGGTCATTCAGCTTGGAGAAGAGAACGTTCTGGGGGCACCTTATTGCAGCCTTCCAGTATTTAAAGGGAGTTTATAAGAAAGATGGGGACAAACTTTTTATCAGGGCCTGTTGCGATAGTACAAAAGGAAGGTGGTTTTAAGAGGGTATATTCAGACTAGATATAAGGAAGAATTTTTTTATGATTAGGGTGGTGAGACACTGGCACAGGTTGTCTAGAGAGGTGGGAGAAGCCCTGTCCCTCGAAATATTCCAGGACAGGTTGGACAGGGCTCTGAGCAACCTGCTCTAGTTGCAGATGTCCCTGCTACCTGCAGAGGTGTTGGACTAGATGACCTTTAAAGGTCCCTTCCAACCCAAACCATTATGATTCTGTGCTTGTTCTCTAGGAACCAAGGAACTAGGACTGTCTTCTGTCTGACTTGCTTTTATGAGCACCATACAGTAATCAGTCATGTCTTCCCGCGTGACAGGATCAGGATGGTCATTGCTCTCCAGTGCTTATTGGAATGTAAAGAGTCTCTCCATTCAAAAGAAATGCTAAATGCTGCAAGAGGCTGCGGGGAGTAATGTGTTACTTTCGTTGTGCCAGTGAAAGTACTGGTAGTACTTACTACTTACTGCAATGTGAAACTAATGCTAACTTACCTCTTCCAGAAAGAAGATATAGAGGTGACACTTCTACCAGCTGGTCACTGCCCAGGATCAGTCATGTAAGTCCTTTCAATGGTGTCTCTGCTGAGAAATTTGTTGTGTCAAGTTCTCACTAAGTACTATTTTTTTCCTAACTAGAAAAAGCTAGTGAATTTAAAATTCTTATGTGGAGAGAATACTGTTGTGGAAGGGCCTGCCAGCTTTGGCCAAGGTTGGAAAACAACTGTACCATCTGGGATCTGTCCAGACAGAAGTTGTTACCTTGGTGGGGCAGATTCCTTTTCCCTGTGCCTTTGAATAACAACTTTATTGCTTTCAACTCTACTTAAAAATGACATGCAAAAGTGTGATTAAAACCAAATCCTCCATTTCTTAAGTATGACAGTAAGTGCCCAGCTTCCTGATACAGATGCCGAATAGATTCCCTTAGCTACAACACACAGCTGGGCTACGCTCAGATGATCTGTGAGGCTTTTGTCTTCAACTCTAAGCAGCCTAGGCACAGGTTATTTTCCAGACGTACTGAGTCTGAATTACTTGGTTTACCTGAAATGACTCTAGGACCAAATTGAGCCCAGTATTTCTATTGCACCATACGTTAGTCACATGGACTGTCCTCAGCGAGGTGACAAACTGACAGCTGGCATTTAACGATTTATATTGTTGAGTTTGACCAAAGTATTCCTGTTTGTAGGTTTTTGTTTGAAGGTGAAAATGGCACTGTTCTGTATACTGGGGATTTCAGGCTTGCAAAAGGAGAAGCAGCCAGAATGGAGCTTTTGCATTCAGGGACCAGGTGAGACTTTCATGAGCTATTCATGGTATTTAGAAAGAATAAAATATCCCCCAGGCATGAACATTTCAGGAATAATGTACTCTTTTTCATATTTTTTTTTATTCTGGATGAAATATATTTGCCATCAGGCAATACTGCAGTTACAAGCTCCTTCTGACTTGCTCTTTGTAATAAAGAGGAAGAAATGACACCTCCCAAAGAGAGAGAAAGTTTTATATCTTACCACTGTGAGGCAATGCTCACCCTGCTGTCACATGTCTCTCTTTCAGAGTGAAAGACATCCAGAGTGTCTATTTGGACACCACTTTTTGTGATCCCAGATTTTATCATATACCAAGCAGGGTAAGTCTAACTCAGCTGTGAGAGGAAAGGTCCATAAAGGTGCTAGTTAATTACAACCCCCCATTGTTAGATGAGTCTTTGCAAGGCAATGCCGTTTTTCATTACCAAATCACAGCACTTTGGAAGTGTCTTCGAAGATGATTCACAACATTTTGTAAACTTTTCAGGAGGAATGTTTAAATGGGATCTTGGAGTTAGTGCGAAGCTGGACCTCGCTGACTCGCTATCATGTTGTGTGGCTGAACTGCAAAGCTGCTTATGGATATGAATATTTATTCATAAACCTCAGTGAGGAACTTGGAATCAAGGTAATGGTTCTGTAATTGTTGCTTTAGAATAGATCCTCAGTAATGGTAGTGGCCAGTCACGGAGCTGGAAAAGGCTGTTCAGAGGACTGCTTACTTCACTTGAAAAGCTACAATGAGTTAACTCATTGATTTCAGTCTGGAACGCCAGGGCTCTCCATCGAGAAGTTAATCTCCAGGTTTTAAACTCAGTGTTTACTTCTCTGCCTTTCATCTTGAGAATGATAAAAGCCTTCTCATTTGCACAGAACATGAATAGTTATCAGATCTATTCTGACTTTCTTTAATGAACATTCATCCTTCCTCAACATGGGAGGTATATTCTCCTTGTTCTAGATGCCCAAGTCGCTTTTGGCTAACACTTCTCCACTTGGTCGCTATTAGTGGGTGGTAATTATTTAAATGCCTACCAGCATTTGTTGAGAGCATCTCAACTACATCTGTATAGTTGCTCCAGCTGCAGTCTGGCCAGCACATTGAGCTAATTATGAGTAAACTCTGCCTTTCTCTAGGTGCACGTGAACAAACTTGATATGTTCAGAAACATGCCAGAAATCCTCTACCACGTTACTACAGATCGACACACTCAGATTCATGCCTGTCGACATCCTCGGGTCTGTATCATTTTGCAAAGCCTATCATAACTTTGCTGTGAAAAACTGGTTGTAGGTGATAATGTTGTGGTCCTGTTGTGCTAATGAAGATGTGGGCCAAATGGTGGCTTAACATAAAGAAGAGTTAGAACTTTAGGTAGTGGGTTGAAGTTTTTCATTGTTTAAAAAAAAAAAAAGGAAAAAATATATAAGCTAGACATAGTTTAACTATTTGAAACTTGGAAGTTTTTATTTTTAAATGAAGTAAGACAAGTGTCAGATGAGATCAGTTGGGTATTATCCATTTAAATGTATCAGAAGTAGCTCAGATGATGCCTCCTGCAGCCACGTGCTGTGTGTCTGTAGCGTAGGGCCTTCCCTTTCCGGAATGTCTGTCAAGCTGAAGGCTCCAACTTGGAGGAGTGCAGGTAGAACTGGTGGTGGCCCATCGGGCCATTGGGCTTTGTTATTGATTGCTTTGGCAGCTGCACTATGGAAGCAAGAGGCAACAACAGTGTTTCGAAGGAGATGGAAGTGTGGTGAACACTTGGCCTGGATAGATAAGTCACTTAATTTCCAGGGGAAAAAAGGTCAGGATTACACTCAATGTTATATTGCGCTTAACAGGATGATGAGTGCTTTCGAGGGAACAGACTGCCCTGTGGGATGACTTGCCAGAATGGAAATCCCTTGCACATAATCAGCATCAAACCCTCCACAATGTGGTTTGGAGAAAGGATCAAGAAAACCAATGTAATAGTGAGGTGAGCGTTTGGGCCATGCAGAAACAAACCTGTGGTTTCAGGTGCGTATCTTGCCTGATGCTTGTAGAACTGAATCTCAGACCAGACTTGCTAGGAGTAGTTAGCCTGTTGACTGAGGATGGAGAGCAGTTACCTAATTTTTGTGCCTTTTTTAATTTTTTTTTTAGGACTGGGGAGCATACATACAGAGCTTGTTTCTCTTTCCACTCTTCATACAGTGAGGTTTGTATACTTATAGTACTGAGTACATGTTGATTTAAAAAAAAAAGTATTATTTTGGAGTTTATGACATGACTTGTCACAATAAGAAGCCACTTTTCAGTAATAAGATGTAAAGGAATAGGAAGGTCTGGATGATGAAGACAGAGACGTTTGTGTTAATATAGCTGTAGAAGAGCATGTTAAGGTAGAGCAGGATTACAAGCCTGTTTTTTTGTTCTCCCTTCTTGAAGGATAGGTCACGGCTACAACTGTTTTGACTGCCTTTTTATTTTAGATTATTGTGTAACTATGCAATGCTTAAAGCTTGGAATTTTGTTCTTCAATACCTTGTTTAGCTGCTATGACTCAGTTTTGGGTGGCTTTGCCACCTTTTCCCTGCCCATGCATTTAAACAGAATTTTCTCATAGTAGCTTCCACTTGTAACTACTCTTTCTGTGTTAAAGGCTGAAAGGAAATAGGTCATGGCAGCATCCTCCCCAGAATCACACACTTCCATTTTATGTGAACTTGAACCAGATCTTAAAATACTTCTCTGAACTGAAAGCAGCTCTGTGCTAACAAAGCTGAGCACATACTAAATGGAGATTATTCAGAGGAAGACAGTCCTGGTTTTAAGAATCTAGTTAAATTTTAATTTGCTCTGCTATGCAGAATTTTAAATGGAGTTACCTGTGTAGTGCATACAACGTGACAGCTCTGCTGGCAGGCTATGGGAGGAGGTGTACATAATGGACTCATACCTCCACATGCAAAAATAGATGGGTCCTACTGGTCTGTATGGATAGGAGTGTAGTCTGCAAACTTGCAAGTGTCTGCAGTGCTCAGCACTGGTGAAGCCTCAGCTGGAGTGGAGTGTCTCAGAGCAGGCTCATTTCTTCATGAAATTTACTGTCTGGAAAGCACAACACATCAGAGTAAGGCTTGGAAAAAGTGACATGTTTTGTCATAATGGGCTTTTATAGTGGACTGAAGGGACACCTTAGGAAGAGTCTTTGATGAAGGAAATAACTGATCTCCACAACGAGGAGAAGAATGGCGCAAGTCTGAAAAGATCTACAGCAGTACAGACAGTGAAGCGCTGATCCCATTTCCTAGGAGCAGGTCTGCCTGGCATTTTCTTTAAGAGAGAGCAATCGTCTGTGTAGTTGGGCATTGCTGTGAGGTGGTGAGGAGAGGCCGAGTTCTCAGCATCCTTTCAGGCACCTTTTCTTGTTAGAGAGCAGTCCACTTTGACAGAGGCTGGCTTACGGGTCCTACTGGTATTTACCTGAGATAACTGGCAGCACTTGTTGAAGGTGTGCTTTGATCAGTGAGTGCTTCTGTTAAGTGAAATTACTGATGTAACTTGTTAAACTGAATCTTCTTTTCTTCAATGTAGATTAAGGATTTCCTGAGCTATATCTGCCCTGTGAATGTCTATCCCAATGTACTGCCAGTGGGTGGGACAGAAGACAAAGTTATGGAAATGTAAGTGGCCAGTGGTGGCTGAATGGAGGTGATCTAATCTCTACCCCTGTCCTGAATCCTCTCAAGCAGGCCACTGCCTTTTGCTTTACTTGTCTAATAAATCAGACTCTTTTTTTTTTTTTTCCTGTGTTCAGTCCTGCAAACTTCAGCTTTCTGAAGAACACATGCACATTGTGCTAAGTCTGAGAGTTTGTGTCCACACCCTGCTTACCTCTGCATGTGGAGGCTTTTCTGCTGTTGAACTTTATCTGGGTGGAATCTGAATACACATTCATCTTATTTTATTGTGTGACATATTTCTGTTTGTCGTTTCTACTCCTTGGAAGTTTCTTTTAAAGAGGCTTCTGCTGAGGACTTGAACTCCCACCCTCTGTACAGCATCCCAGAGGCCTGTTCTCTTGTGCTGCTACAGATGCTGGCAGCTTAGAAAGCACTCTTACAGAGCAGAAGCACAGTGGTGTCACTCAGTCTGAACAAAATGAGGACTCGTTTCTTTGTTCCTTTTTAATTTCCTCCTTATTAAGAAAGGAGATAGTTTGCAACTACTGAATAAAACTGCAGTCAGATTTCGAACCCTGTCATCTTGTCTTCTCTAAGCAAGGAACTAAAAGATAGTCTCTGAATAATACACATTGTAACAAAAATACACAGAAATGCTTCATTTCTGCATTTCAGCTGCCTAAGCTCACCTGTGCATCAAGAACTTTCCCTTAGCTATCACTGCCTTTGCTTTACACTTCTGCTGCAGTGCCTGTGAAAGGCATGAAGCAGTGTACTTGGATCAAATTAAAAGATACACTTTTGCTCCTGAAAGTATCTGCTGAGTTCTAAATATTAATTGCTGTTGTCATTTATTTCAGATTAAAGCCATTATGCAGGTCCTACAGGAGAAACATGGAGCCCAGGTACAAGCCCTTAGGAACACTGAAGAGAGTCCACTCAAGAGTCTTATCTGATACAGGTAAAGGTTCTGCTGGTGCTGCTGTGCCTTAAATGAAAGTCCAAGACTAAGCCAGAGGTGCCAAAAGCTACAGTGTCCACTACAGTCTGTCTGTGTTCAAAGCAGCAGTTAGAAAAGAAAAATAGAAATTAAAGGAGCTTGTCTGTAACAGCTTCCCTTATGATTGCAATAATTAATTATCATTGCAACACCCTAGGAGTGCTTTTTTAAGAAGAGTCAGTCCCTCATTTGTGATTTATTGACAAGCATGGTCTCATGCCAGGAATTTGTAGATAACTGTATGGTCTCTGTTTAGGCTTACAGCTTATGAGTACTACTAACTCCCTATAAAATGCTTAAGGAAAAAAAAAAAAAGATGACATCTGGAGTATCATGTTCAGTTCTGGTGTCCCCAGTTCAAGAGGGACAGAGAAATACTAGAGAGAGTCCAGTGGAGGCTACGAAGATGATGAAGGGGCTGGAGCATCTCTCAGGAGGAAAGGCTGAGAGCCCTGGGGGTGTTTAGTCTGGAGAAGGCTTAGAGGGGATCTTACTAATGACAGGACTGAGAGGTAATGGTAGCAAGGTGAAACACAGGAAGTTCCACCTCAACATGTGGAAAAACTTCTTCACTGTGAGACTGACAGAGCCTGGGACTGGCTGCCCAGAGAGGTTTTGGAGTATCCTTCTCTAGAGGCTTTCAAGACCTGCCAGTATCTGTTCCTGTGTGGCCTGCCCTGGGAGATCCTGTGCTGGTGGGGGACTGGACTCGATGATCTCCAGAGGTCCCTTCCAACCCCTACCATTCTGTGATCAGGTTTTAGAAGGGTGAGAGAGCACCAGCTGTGTAAAATGTCACTCGCTGGTTTGCAATCTTAAAATGCATTCAGTGGTCATCAGCCCTTTAACTTCTTGGAAGAGTTCTGTCCCACAGTCCTAGACCATCCCTAGTAACGTTTTTTTTAACTTTGCTTGTATCACCTCCCGTGTTGCGGAGCACAGAGCGAGCGTGTATTGGCAACACCGCCCCTCTGCATTTGCTCCCACTGCTGGCTTTTTAGCACCAAGCACCTCTTTTTAACTTGCAGTGGTAAATGGATGCTGTACAAAGCCTCTGGAAAGCCACTTAGGAAGCAGGAGGCAGCTCTGGGCCTGCTGCATTCCTTTTGGCTTCTGGGGTGCCAAGTATGCCAGCATGATGCAGTCCTGGAGAATGTGTCAGAGGCCTGAATAAATGTGTCTACCTGGGCGACGGCTGATCTGCTGCGGCGCATACGGAGGATGGCAGCTTTCCTTGTAAGGCACCATGCTAGACGAGGCAAGGCAAACACCATCCAGAATGTGCTGCTGAGGCTCCACTGCCATTAAAGCACTTTTTCCTCTCTTTATACTAAATGAGTTTTTACTTTTTTTTTCTCTCAAGAAAATTTTAGCAGAGATGTGTTCTTTTCTTAGTGTGGGGTTTCTTTATCCGCTCTTTTCTTGACAGATGAAGATGATCTCTTTGATTCAGAATTAACTTCTGTAAGGCCTAAGATTCCAAAACAGCAGAGAGAAGAGAGCAGGCCCTCCTCCAGCACAGGACAGTCAGAAAACACTGAAGGAGACATTAATGAGAGCACAGAAAGTTACAAAGCGACCACAGCTTACACCTCCCTCGTGGTAGACTTCATGGACTGTGAGGAATCAAATGATGATGAGGAAGAGGAGGAAGAAGAAGAATCTGAAAAAAATACAGTTCAAGTTCTTTCCCATGAGCCAGATGCTACTTCCACATCAAATTTCAATGGAGTAACTAGTGACCAACAGGAGTCTGATGCCAACGTCCCTCGCTGGGATGCATTTTTCAAGTGTAATCAGCTAGAAGAAAGCTCTGAAAATGAGGACAACTTGCCATCTTCAGCAGATGCTGGTGGGTCCCAGTCACTCTTCAGTGATTCTGATGGAGTAAGTGACTCAACACATATCTCCTCCCAGAATTCTTCTCAGTCAACACACATATCAGAGCAGGGGAGCCAGGGCTGGGACAGCCAGATGGACACAGTACTCATTACCTCTCAGGAGAGAAATGCCTTGGATTTCAGCTGCTTCAGCAAAGGTGGGAGCAGAACAGTCATTTCTATTCTGCAGGAGACTGCCAAAGATAGTCAACCTGACTACAGCAGGCGGAAGCTGCTGGGTCAGAACAGATCTTGTACCTATGATGTTGCCTGTGACTTGAAAAGCAAAGACTCTCAGAAAGATACCGAAGCTGGCACTGCTCACGTTCAAGATGTGCTGGTGGAAGTTAGTGACAATTCCAGGACTCCTGATCTAGAGCTGGGGAGGGACTCCCAGAGCTCCTCTGACTTTGAAATTCCCTTGACTCCCAGTGCTGAAGTGCCCCAGCCAGATAAACTGCTCTCGTTATAGAAGAAGCAAGGAGCAGGTGAAAACATAGTGAGAAAAAAGTCTCCTGAAGACAGATATAACTGATTACATCAGGATTACAACTACTGAAATTTGTTCATTAACCCCTGAATTATTTTTCTCTTTAGCACTGATTACTGTCTGCAGCTATGCTAATTGATGCCATTTTTATTGTTTTTCACAAGTATCTCACTGTCAGAACTAGGAATGAGCAGCCTGTGTAACTTTATTGTTCCTTCTATGAAATGCTGATAAGGAAATACTCACAGGAGGGACTGTAAAAGCCTTCTACAGACCAAAGTTCAGTTTGCCAGGATTGCACATAGACAAAAAAAAAATCAAACAAAAATGAAATTTAGTGTTTATCATGAGCTCTGAGAGTTTGTCTTTGCTATGTATGTGACCTCAGGTTTTAATAAAATGCTGCGGTTTTAACCAGGGGGAGAAACATGACATCTTTCAGGAGTCACTATGCAAACAATCTAAGAGTTGCACTTTCACTTTAATCCTTAGTTAGCACTGCAGTTATTTTTAAAAACAACTGCGGAACAGATGAGAGAATGACTGAGTTGTTTGGGGTTTTTTTTAATCAAATTGTTCTTTTTAAGCAGTCTCTCTCTGCACTGAGCGAGTGTTGTCTTCTGATTTTTAACTCCTGAAAGAGGTATTGTACACTCTTGGCTGTGGTTTAAATCTAACTCATTACAACCAACTTGTTCTCAGTTCCTCTGTTTTCATTTGTTCTGATTTTTTTTCATAATTAAAAATTAAATCCCGTGGCACATGATTCCACAGCTACCACCAGTAACCTCCTCTGGAGGTAAACTCACAGCAACAGAACTTCACCTGTTCATCTGGACAGGTGCTTCTGTTACACACAGCTCTTTTAGTACCAAATTTCACCTCCATTGCACCATTCTGTTGACTTCACTGAATTCAGAAGTTTCTTTTTTACCATCAAGGCAATAGATCCTCCATGCGTGTGTGCCATCATAACTAACTTTTGCCAAAATTCTTAGCTTCTAAGATTGAAATATGCCAGGTTTTTGTTAAATAGCAGTGCCTTCAAAAATACCTAAACCACAGAGTCATCTAAAAATCCATGAGGCTCCCCACCCATGTGGTCTTAAGTCCCAATGAATTAAACAGACTTTTAGTAGGCCTTTCTGCCCTCTTCAGTGATTTGCAAATGTTAAACCACTCAGCATCCTACTCCTGGGGAGAGAGGCAGGGAACAAGTAAAAGAAAAATTCCTCTAGTCTGTATATTCAAGTCCATGTCTCTCTCCACTCTCATCTTGCTCACTCCACTCTTGGAAGTTGTTAACATTATTTCCAAGTGTGGTCTGGCAGTGTTTCTTTGCTGGGCCTTTTTGTGCAGGGTGGGGTAGGGGTTGTTTGGGGTTTTTTTGTGTGTTTTCATAGTTGTCTGTTGGAGGGGTGTGGGGGTTTGTTTTTGTGTGTGTGGTGTTTTGTTTGTTTGCTTTGTTGTTTGTTTGGTTATTTCTTTTTAGCAAGTTAAAAGTTGTAACCTTTTAACCACCTCTGCGAATAAAGGCATACAAAGCAGAACTGCACTGTTATATTGTTTTGTGTTTCTTATACATGTAAGCTCAGGGCTGCATTTACATTGTCCTTAAATATACAGGAACCCAATCTGCTTTAGACAAGTTAACGGTGCCGCTTTGTACCAGTTATCAGCCCTAAGCTGAACAGGAAACACATGACTTCCTCATATTCACTCTACTAGTGATCTTTAGAGTCAGGACAGGCATTAAGACTGTGCAGTCTTAAAGCAAATTCTGTTCCTCTTGACAGGCTAAGTCTTTGTCTTTTTTTTTTTTTTTGTTAAGAACAACAACAACAAGAGAAAAACTAAATTTAATTTATTTTATCAAAAACTATAGGAAGATAGCAATACTAGAGATCACACATTATGAAAAGAAAATGTTCCTGAGCTTACAAACTGCATATTCTAATGTACACAGTCCTAAAACATACATTAGAAATAACCAAAAAAAGTGACTTAACTTTGAGATTAAATAATAGGTTTTCTTACAGGTCATCTTGCAGCTTTAGTTTTACTAAGAAAAAAAATAATAAATTAAACCAAACAAAAAAGAACCGCTCGAGGACAGATCAAAGGTTACCAGTCTCTATGAAGTGCATGTACACCACTGAACTGGTGGCCATGATGCTGCTAACAGACCACAAAGCAAAACCAAGGCAGAAGCCAAGCTGCTTTAGGCTCCTTAAGAAACTAAAAATAGCTTTTTCTCCTCATCTGATTGGCAGTTTCCCCCTCCCCAAACTCGTAAATACAGCAAAAGGAGTTTAAAAATTGACAGTGTGTCCTATTAAGCTAATTCACCGACTGCCATCCAAATGCACTGTGAATATGTAAATATAAAATACTGCTCAAGGCTCTAAATTGGAAACTAGAAACATGGGTTTACTTCAAATAAACACAAAATACTGTTACCTCCCAGAACATAAACTAACAGCTCTTTATTTATCACACAGGAGGTAACACACATCTCTTTAAGGAACAGCAGACTTATTCCAATGCTGGTGGCAACATACACTGCCTTGGGAAAAAGGCAGACACTGAACTCAAGTACAACTACTAAGATTTTTATCTTTTAAAATGTATTTACTTGCAATTTTTAAATCAAATGGGAATGAACATAGATAGACGAGTGTCGAACCAGCCCTATGTCAGCTTGCCCAGGAGAGGCCAGAGAAACCCATTTGGTAAGGAATCCTTTTCTTGCCGCAACTGCTCTCGCCCCCCTGTACTGACAGGGAAGGCTGCAAACTGCAATGGATTAAGGAGCTGGATACTGCAGGTTCCATCCACATGAAATGCATCGCTGAATCGGGCTACATGCAAGAGAAAGCACTAATGACTCCAAATGATCCAAGCTCAGCTCAAGTTTGCTATCATTAAAGCTCCAAATTCCATTTCAAATTTCTATATATATAAAAAAAATTGATTAGAGAGGTGGCATAGTAAAAACTGAGGAGATTCAGCATTTAGTCAAGTGTGTGGATACAGGTGAGCCTGGTAATGTCAAATACTTTTAAATCTAAGCAAACTTTCTCCTATTCATTAAACAATATAAAGTATTTATTTCAACATGTATCGCTTTGTATCATAGATTACAAAACTTAACACAGCATGTTGAATGGCCCACACTCTTCACCCCAACTGTGAGACAGATTTTGGCTAGTAGCATAGAAAAATTCCACTTTCTACCAAAGAGCTGGATCTTCAGTGCAAATGCAACTGTGCTTCTTAACGATCAACCAACCTGTATTACCCTTTGACACACTCTTTGGAGTGTTAGTAATTAAGATGAAATTTAAGGCATCTTCTAACAAATGAAGTAAACAGTTATAATGCTGGGTACTTGACTTCATTCACCTGAGCCAACAGCCGTGCACCTTATAAAGGTAACTAGCTGACCTATGATACATAGCAGGCATCTGTTTATGGAGCATCCATTTATGAAGCAACATTTTTCTGCCTGACCCTATCAACATTTACATGATTTGCAAGCAATATGTAAGTTTTATAAGCTTTTAATCCATGAGAATAAAGCACTTGGATCATCCTCAGAGCACAGACCTTGCCTGTAACTCCACTCATAACCCACCCCAACTGCTCTTCAGTGTTTTAGAAGCCAAGCAAAACTTAGTGTACACTATGAACAGATCAAGACAACTTGAAAATGATCAGGAAAAAAAAAAAAATGAAGACAACTCAAGCAGCTGAAGAACAGTACATTTCTCAGCCTTTACATTCAAGAGCATCTTACAAATGTCTACAGCAAATGGTAAACTCCCCCTAGTCTAACTTCACTGAAGTTAACATTTTTGCAACAAGAAAAAAAACCCAAACAGGCCTAGTATCTTAAAAGTCTGTCACTAGATTAAAAAAACAACTCACAGTATGTAAAAACTTAACCAGGACCAGTTGTGAACACCAATCATTTCCCAGGGTATTTCTGCACCTAGCAGATAACTAAGCGTCTCTCTGTAATGCATCAACTTAGTTAGACAACAGGTGCTCTCCCTATTCTTTTGTTATCTGTTTCCAAACTGTAGCCAGCAATTTGTTTTAGCAATGACTGCCAAATTCCTGCAGTGAAAACAAACAGCGTATGTCACTACCGATAACCCAGTATTTACAAATTCTCTGTAGAACTGCAACCCTCCTATAGCTTCCTAACTAAAAATCAGAACACTACAACTGAAAAAAATCCCCACAACAGTCTATACGTGAAACTTGAAATAACAACATCAGCTAAAAACCCTCAAGATCTTCACCTTGCACCTGGGACCTACTAAAACCAATTAATTGACTTCCGTGGAGTGCAACGGACATTTTAATTTGTGTTCCTGTGAACCTTCATTTGGACACAGTCTGCTGGTTGTCCTTTGTCATTCGCCTCAGTGCCATAAATGTTATTGCTAGTCTCTTGAAGCTTTTCTTTAGAAAACAAAAAGCAAAAGAACTGTCAGCTGTGACTTAAGATTCAAATCAAATGCCTCCAGACTTTCCCAAGGTATGGGAAATACACAACATCATTTCATCCCACTGAAAGCAGCCACTAAAAGGACTGTGGCTTTAAACTCACATTCAAATACTAAAATTAGGTACATTTTGAAGGGGTTTTTGCACACATTTTACTGCTTCCTAAAATAACAGTTCTAGAAAAAACAATTTTTAATCCCCGCTTTCAGTTCTGTGTTTGCCTGAACCACTAAATCTCTTTCTTTGGCCAATGCCACTTAAATTACAAATGTAATGCCTTGTTTTCTTGGTACTTATTTACTGGGTCTCAAAATACTTGAATATGTGCATGGAAGAAGAGTCGTCTTAAAACACATTTAAAAGCGAACAAAGTATCTGTGACTTTGGATACCCGAACTCAGTTGAGATAACCTCTGCAACACATGGCTCCACATTTACAGACAGTTCTGATCCTCTTTCTGGATGGGCTGAGACCATCAGCAGAGTCTGAAGTCAGATCTAATGAACCTGTGAAACATATAAACACAAATAAGGAAGCTTTAAAAGACAGGCTGAAACTGTGCTAGGTATTCAAATGGCTGCAAAAAGCCTTCTACCACCACAGTTCTTAAGAGTTGTGCGTGCAGCTGTGCTCAGATGTACCAACACCCACGTTACAACTACTTGCACAACACCCGGCGTACGTACCAGAACCCACAGCTCGCCACACTCCAGCCTAGCACCTTCAGGTGTCTCCACACTGACCCGCTGAGTGCAGCCTGCCTTGAATGCCAGTGTCACAGGCACCACAAAAAAAGAGAAGCTTGAAGATTCAAGTAAAATCAATTTGTCAGTATTTAAAAGAGCTTCTACAAGAATGAGGCACCGTTCCGGAGTGTAGAAGTGCCTCTCTGAAAACAAAGTAACAGGGCAAACACCCCATCACTGTAATGGATCTATGGTTTGCACGCACAGTTTGACACACACAACACCTCTGCTGGTAAAAGGTAGTAATTTTTTTAATTGTATTTGGAAATTAAAGTCATAGAATGTTTTGGGTTGGAAGAGACCTTTAGAAGTCATCTAGTTTAACTGCCCTGCCATGGGCAGGGACGCCTTCCACTGGATCAGGTTGCTCAGAGCCCTGTCCAACCTGGCCTTGAGCAATGAATGGAAGATCAATTATCAAAGAATTGTCTAACAGCTCAAGCTGGAAGGGACTGGTCCAACCACTCGTGGGAAAGGCAGCCTGGATGAGATTATCTAGCACCCTGTCCAATCACATCTGGAAAACATCCAGTGATGGGGACTCCACCACATGTCTAGAGAGGTTGTTCCAGTGGATGATAGTTCTCACTGCACAAACTTTCTTTATTAATTAAGAATCAATAATACTTCATCAAGCCCTTTGTTTCCTGAAGCCTCTGCACAACGATCAATGTATCCAATCCAGCAAAACAGTAAACTTTGGACTGTCCTTCCATCCTGAACATCTGTACCACAGGACCTACACCCACAAGTGAGGCCAGGGGACACCAGAATCCAGAGACAAACCTATGGTGCCTCAGACCACACAGCTGTTCCAGCTGCCCTTGTAACTATTACTAGCAGATCGTTTACAAAGTAGTTTACCAGAAATGTCAATTGGAATAAAGGAAAGTGCATTTTTAAGGGCAGCCTGGCCATTCCTTTTGAGCATTCCTGTGACAAATCTTCAGAATAATTTGCCTTATCAGACATTCCAGCCACAAGCCTGCGCTGTGAGCTAGGAGTGCTGAATGAGGTAGTGCCCTAGAGGTGCACACAAAACCTTCTGGGTGCAATCTTGTCTGCACTACACCACTGTTCTTGGATCCACAGAGCTGTGTTAGGGAGTTGCAGCGCCTGACCTAAAACGCCATCATCAGTCAGGCTGCAACAAAACCCACCAGTGGGCCAAAGCTCCCTGCAAAGACAGACCTTTCATCTGATAGTCAAAGGTTAGCTCTTCTCCAGCCTTGATGGTTCGGGTAGAGAACAGCGCTATTCGAGGAAGACGCAAGTCCAGGTTATCAATAAACACATTGAAGACTTGAAGATTCGGATCACACTGTAAGGCAAAAGTTAACAGTTTCTGTTATGAAAAATTCACACTAACTTTCACTAAAGTGTTTAAGCAAACCACGGTCACAGGAAAGGAAGAATTAGTTCTTCTCTCAGCAACAGAAGCTTAAAATTGTTATCTTCTGAAATCAAATTACATTCTTGAAATAGCACTGCAGGAGAACATTTATAGCTTGGAGTCTAGTCCTTTCAAGAAAACAATCTTTACACAGTACATAGCCTACACTAATATTCAATAGCCTATCAAAAACTAAAAGGCACCTTCAAAAGATGACAACAAAAAAGATAACAAAGCCATTATAGCAACATTCAGAGGTTAGTATATGTCTCTAAGACTCACAAAAAAAATTAAAGTTGCAAGAAAAGAAAAAAAAATCAACCTGTCATTTCAAGCCACACACACTCACTATTCTGTATTTAGGTTTAAGCATTGCTTCTGGACCAGAAATAGTACTTCAATACTACACATAAATTTCTAATTTCCATTGCTTTGGAATGATCTGCTATGGCCTGACTGTCAGGAGGAAGGTCAAGGACACTAAGTAGGAGCTAGAAGCCACTTCATCAATTTTTCTGGATTAAGATTCAGTCACTCAAGCAGTTTGTTAACCTCTGCATGGTCTTCTGCTCTTGAACGGTAAAATATATTCCATGTTAAAGAATCAGAAGTGAAGTTAGACAATGAACTTTACGCTGAGGAGTGAGAAAACCCCATTCTCATTTCCAAGGGTAAAAGCAATTAGCTGCATCTAAAATGCTTCTTCATTCTTCTCCCTGGCAAGTCTGCATGAAATACAACTGTCATTAGCTCACAAACCTGCAGATATGAATTTACTGTATTTGTAGAACACTGACTGCATACCACACAAACAGCAGTAAGAAGTAATTTTTAGTTGAGAAATCTTTACAAATGCAGTTCAGCCTTCTTTCTTTGGGTACTTCAGCTGAACAAGAAATAAAACACTACCAAAATTTCCTGTTTAAAATTTACTTTTGAGCTCTCTAGCAGTTTAGATTCAGGAGGAAAAAAAAAGGTATCTATGGGGGAGAAACATCCAAGAAAGCATCGGAATTTTCACTTTATTCCCTCTACCAGTGTTCGAAAGATTAAATTTAGCATAACCCCCCAGTCCTGCCCTGATAGAAAATAACACATCAATTCCTATTGTCTTCAATTCTTCACTAATTTTATTATGTATTTCTCACGTTAGGTCTTTTACTTACTTGAAAAATACCCACACCCAAACCAACCCTATTTTGTTTGTCTACAACCAGCAGATTCAGTGACAACCTGAGTCCTGTCAGATGCCCACTTCAGATGGCACATCATTCCCAGGTTTTTGTAGGTAGTCCTACTCCAAGTAAGGCCAAATATTCTGTTTATTGTGTCATCTAACCAACCCGGCTGCGCTGGCATGAAACAAACTACTACAGAAAACATGAGATTATGGCAGGAACATATTTACAGTAGGAGAAGATATTTCTGGCACAAACTGGGATAATTCTCCAAATTCTTAGTGTACAAAACAAGGTCTTACGCTGTGATTCACAAAGTGGGACACATTTCCATATCGTGCTGCATCTACTGTAAACTCATCTGAGTCATAGTCCAAATCAAACAAGTATGTGTTTCCCTGGTTGTCATAGAGCTGGCCTCGTCTCTCTGCTTCCTCACTTGTAATCACCTAAAAAGAGAAAAAGGAAACCTGCATCATATTATTAACTACTACTAAATCAAAACAAAAATCATGATCACGCCAGAAAACAAGCCTTTACTTAGTAAAAAATACATTTGCTTTCTGATGCTGAAATAGCATTCCATCTCCAATGAATAAAGAATATACACATACAGCTAAATTAATTAGTGACTGAGGCTTCTCGGTGTAATTCCTCTACAGCTGATGCACACTAGTACCTTGTCTCAAAAAAACCTGAAAATTATATAATTTTTTCCTTAGACCCAGAAAACCTTGTTCGCCTCACATAAAAAAAATTCACCTTCCTCCGTTTGTACAAAGATCAACAGGTATCAGTCTTTACAGCCCAGTCCCATTGACAGTCCAGTATTCCCTCCTCCCTTCCTGCTATTTTGACTGCAAATAAAGATCTTATTCCTGACAACTTAGACAGATACATCACTTCACAAAGCTGAATCTATGCCATTAGGTTTGTATGTGCTGGCACAAGGTAGAAATCCAGAAAGTCCCTTAAGGAAGGGAAGAACTATTGTCACTTTTGACAGAAGCAACAGCTTAAACAGCTTCATGTGCAGCCTGTTACCTTACATGTATTCCATTGTGCAGACTCAAAAAAATCAGTTTGGCAGCAAGCGATACAAAATGTGCTAGAACTAGACAAAAATAACAAACCCAAACACCCCCAAAACCCCAACAAACTACCTCTGTATCTTTCTGATAGATCAGATTTCTTCTGATAGATCAGATTTGAGAACAGATTCCGTAGTACAGAATAAGAAGATTCAGGTGAGAAGGTAAATACACACTCCTTCCTTAAAGCAACTAACAAAATTACATAATCATTCTGAATTAACACCTCAGCAGAGATATTCAGAATGACTGGCCTCTTCTATGTTTACCAGAAAGGTATGAACAGAAATCAGAAGATTTAGGTCTGGAAGCACAGAAGAAATACAATTAAGACATCTGTACAAAGGGAAAAAAGGAATTCTTTTGAGTCAAGTTAGTAGCAAGGCAGATTCGCAGCAGAAATACAACAGACTGGATCAGAGAGGTCGCCAGGAGCTACTGATGTAAAGAGCCCCGAAGCAAAGCAGAGGTTGAAGCAAATTAAGAGGGCAATACAAAAGTCTTAGGAGTAATGCAAGGTCTGTATTTTATAATACAAAAGGTCTGTTTGAAATAACATGAGACTGAGTAAACAGATAACGTCCATACTAAAAGTCTTACTCTTGCTGTTAATCTGAAGTAATAAGTAAGTTTGGAGATACTACTTTAAAATTCAACCAACAAATAAAAGGGACAGACAGACTGGGTGGGGATTTTGGCAACAATTGCGCCTGGGGAACAGGAACAAAGGACAATAGTAGAGATGATGGGGCAGAATGACTGCTGTCAATCAAGAGAAGGCATGCCTTGAGAATTACTATTAGGGTACATATCTAAAATAATTCTTCAGCAAAATAGGTGGTAAGTACTCTCTTTACATTCATCCTCTTGCAATTGCTCTGGAATGGAGGAAGGCTCTGCACAATACAGTTTTGCTGTCATCTTGAATGTCTATTGTATTTCTCTATTCAGAGGTAGACTTATTTATCATATAGTGAAAGTCGAGAATTAGTAAAACTGAAAGCAAGCTCATCAAGACTTTGTCCAGCATTTCCTTTATTGTAAATAATTCGTCTATATGAGATAAATACATACCTCTCCAACGTACTCCATCACAAAACTGTTGGTTTTAATTTCCTGGAGGGTTTTTACTCCCCAACCACGGCCATTGTTAGTTCTGAAGATGCAAAGAGAGTACGGTGTACCTTTCTGTACTATTCTATTAGGGCAGTCAGGTCCACACCTACAAAATGAATTGCATTCATAGATGGGCAAGCCAGGCTGGATTTTCAGTTTCTTCCGTTTATTGTAAGCCAAAATAAATCCAGCCTCCTTTGGACAGCACTTCTCAGCAGGGCAGTCAGTGCATTCACAGCCAGTTGTTATTCCATTTATTACATTTATTCCAGGAGCAGGTTTATACTCATTAATGTAGTAGAAGTCTAAAGGAGGGCCTTCAAGATCCACAGTGTTTTCTACCAGAATCATTGCTTTATGATTCTTTTTCCTGTTGAGTTCTTCTTTCCACCTCTGCAGAGCTATTCTTTGCTTAGCCTTCTTGACAATGTAATCTGTGACCGCAGGTTTCAAAGCTTTGAAATGATTTCTCACTTTCAGCGGCTTGCCTTCTCTCACCCGAGACAAGAATTCATCTTTGTCACTAAGGAAGTTTTGAAGTAGCAATGGGCATTTCAGATTTTTCTGAGGTTCCCAAGTATTTGAAGATTCTGGCCATCCTTTCCATTTCACAAGATAGTATTCTGTGCCCTTAAAACACAGAAACAGATATAGATTTAGCCACGGTTCATTTTGTGGAAATCCAGCAACACAGAGTACACAGGCAAACACAAAAGAGCTCTGGGGTTAAGAAACAGCAGAAAGTCTTGATGTCCCCATAACAATTAGAATTGGGGAGAAAAAGAAAAATCAAGTTTTCTGTTTACAAATTAATTTACAGCACAGCTTTGGATACTTTACATACCATCTCGGGGGGGGGGAATAAACATCTGGGATGAGTGCTGATCACTAAGGGTATACCTAGAGGTGGCTAGTTTGTTAGGGCAGTTACGTCAGTAATGATAACTAGCTGTATGACTCGTATGCACAAGCAGAATGTAGTCAGATCACCTACAGAGCAACAACAAAAATTAGTCCTAAACTTAGTGAGAAAAATCTCTAAAAAACACTAATTGTCATACCAACCATCCTCCCAAAAGAGTAGTCCATTCAAAACACATAATATTGTATGGGTAATCGAGAAGCACACATTTTGTACTTAGTTTTAAAAGGCCAAATAACTGAACAAGGCCAAATCCTGAGACTGAATTTCACGGGCACGATCAAGCCGTAGGAATCCAGTTGCAGCACATGGCCCTAACTCTTCATCAGACTACAACAGTCAAAGGAGAAGTACAGACTGTTACCTGCAAATAAAGGACAAGCATCGTAACACATACCAAGCTACAACCTAAACACATCAGCATTTTGATTAACTTCCAGATATGCAAAGGCAAAACATTTCATATTCTAACATCTCTGTAATTTCAGAAGACCTTCCTTCAACATACTGAAAGCAGTAACTACCACTTTCTGTTTACAGTTCAAAGATTAAAAGGTATTTCATTCGATGTCAACAAGAGCTTTGTCCTCACAGCCTACTACTACATATTATGAGCAAAACTACCTTTGGCTCACTTCCAAATTTCACTTGAAAGAGGGATCAAATTGGTCTGTGTTTCTCTTACCTCTTCTACCTTGTAGTCACACAAATATTCCACCTCATAACTCTTTAGACTCCTGTTGGTGATTCCAATGGATTTACATCTGAGATTTTCCTTCCTACATAATTCTTGGAGGGTCTCAAGTGAAGCTAGACATGGCACATACCAAGCTACAATAAGAAAATTGGTAAAGAATCCTATTTAATGTCTCGGCTGAATTTAAATCATTATGCCTTATCCCAGAGTCCCCACATTACCATTTGTGACAGCAGTCCACGATTCTCTTGTACAACTAGTGTCTCACGGAGTCAAACTCAACCCTTCCCTAATGGATAATGTGAAACACATCAGGGATTCCCTCCCTGCACCTTTATCCTGTTCAACACGTACATTTTATAAAGAGTAACCACTAATTTGGAGGTCCGCAGGTGAAACCTGTGCTAAAAAGCAAGTAATTCTCCTACAATTACAGCATGCCATAGCTGAACTACGGCGACGAGGAAACCCCCATTCTTTAATAAGACCACCAAATATCTGCAGGTAAGTCAAGTGGAATCGAGCACTTGCGATGCAACCATGGTGACTGGACGAGGAAAGAAAGATCCGTAGCCCTCTTCCAGAAGGATCGCGGGTGCCTTGTCAGCGAGGCGGATTTAAAAGGACGCGACTGTGCGCAGAGCGGCACGGCAAGAGCGCCGGCTCCTGCCAGAGACCGGGAAACGCCGCTGGGGTAGAAAC
>JANHFX010022202.1:0-57090 GCA_027560015.1 Chloroceryle amazona
GGGGGGTGGCGTGTGGGGTGGGGGGGGTGGGCGTGGGGGTGGGGGGGGGGGGGGGGGGGGGGGGGGGGGATATTGACTGTTGAGCTCTAGGTTATAAATTTAGATGAGAAATTTTCCAAAATAATCCTCCTCATTTAAGTTCTACATTTTCCAGAATGAACCTCTTCCTAGTCATGTTCTAACTAAACCACAAACAAACAGAGATTTTATAAGCAACAAGGGTTGTTAAAAAGCAAATCTCAAAATTAAGCCTGGGATACTCCTCCAGCACTTGAACACAGCAAAGCATGCAGTTTTAATTACCTATTTCACGTTAAGAAAACTCTACAATATTAAATTAAGAGATAGATCAGGGAGCAATATAGCCATATCTTAATTCATTTAAGGATGAAGTAAGAACACGGAATGTTTTCCCTGAAACTGTTCTTTTCCTCTGTTTTAGTGCCTGAGTACAGCTAGCAAGGGGGGGTGTTACTGAAACTGTAACATCTTTTCTCCACAGGATCAAACAAAAGGTAATTATTAAAAGACTAGGGGAAAAAAAATCCAATCAGAAATATAAGACATTATGTACCATGTATTACTTTTATCACCAAGAATTCCCCATATAAAAGACATGGAGAAAACCATAACTCAGAAGCAGCAGGAAAACAGAGGGACTGTAAAAGCAAAATGGACTTCTGACAAATAACACTGTATAGAATATGAGCCCACAGACTGACCAAAAAGAACAGTTCAGCACTAGTAAACTAGAACAGCATATATTTCAGCTGCAGCACAGATGTTTTGGAATTAGTCTTTTAAACTGATACACTTACTTGCCAATGCTACTAACATTGAATTTGAGAGGTTTTTGGCGTGGAGGGGTTGGTTTCTTTGTTGTTTTTTGTTGCTGTTGTTTGTTTTATAGTGAAGCTGAGCTGGAACATATGTCCTCTGTTCTTAAATTCACAGGCTACCTGAATTACCTGTTTGTGTACTCCCAGCTTTACCCCAAACACCTCGATGATATTAAATCTTTACATAAGCATTACCTGATTCAAACTCCGCATCTTGCATCTTCTCAGAATATTTGGACATAGGGGTGTTTAGAATCTTTATGAAAGACATATCTTAGTTAAAAGTAATTCAGACTGTTTAGAATAAAGAAGAGCAAATTTGCAGAATTATAGCTTTGTTTTCTGTTTGAATCAGACTATTATTTGTAATAACTTGCCTCAGACCCTTCCTATGCTATTATTTCCATACACTTGTAGAGGTTATGAGGATTTACAAATCAAGGTAGTTTAGGAAAACATGTAGATTTCATGACTGAGTTATTCTTTCTAGGCTGCTCCTTGTAAGCATTTGTGCAAACCATAAGCCATTCTTCCAGGGGCACATTACCAACAGCAAGAAATACCAATCTGCCCCCATCTCTCTTCTTCTGATGACAGACTGTGTGGTAACAAGCCCTGCTAGTGCATACAGAAAGCATCTGGATTTTCTCTTCTGTCCACTAATGTCCAAGACTTCACCTGTTTGGTCTGTAAGCTGTTCTGGTTTTCATTTGCTTCTATTTCCTTCTCTAGCTGTTTAAGAAAGCCAGCTATTCTGGCAATAGTTTGTTTAGTATCAAGCACACAAACATACATCAGCTTTGAAGTCCACACAAAAACTAACTTTCTGACTCAACCTATCTTCCTAGCTTCCAACAGTGATTTAGGTCTGAAAGAACTTCATTTAACATGTTCAAATTACATATGGAACCTGTCTTGGGTGAAAAAAAGATTGCCGCTGCATTACAAAGCTGAAATAATACAAGATAAAAACTCCAGCACCTACGGCATTTTAAAAATCTCTTGATTTCAACAGCCATGCACGCAGAAAACTTTCAAAGGAAGATGAGACATTGGTGCAGAGTCTGCTATCTTGCCCGTGCCAGTGCTTCACCAAGAAGCAAAACAAAATCCCTGTAATGCTCACAGAGTAGTTAGCCTCCTATCCTAACTATTCGATTCCGTGCTGGGAACTTTTTAACATGGCATCAAATCCTACTTACTGGCTAAGCAAAGCGAGGCCTAAAGCCCTGTCTTGGGAACACACTCAGGTGGCCACTGTTTGAAGTCTGTCTACACACACAAAAATGCTGGTCTCTTTCAAATGCTGTCCTTTCTCATTTGTTGTGTCCTTCACGCACCTAGGTGTTTTTTATTTGTTTAAAGACTTGAGTTGTCTACCACTTGACATCAGAATCACAGAAATTTGTTAATACAATGCTCACTGCATTCTTTTGCAAAAGAAGACTGTGGTTAGCCTTAAAAATCATTTGCCTAGTGCAATAAAAGCCTAGTTCAGAAGAAGGGAAGTTTTACTGATTTACCTCAGCTAACGAATTCATCAAAAAGAGCTGCTTCATTTCTCCATTTGAAGACTCATGTGCTAGAAGAGAGGTTACCACAATGAATTGCATTACTTTTGAACTGTGACACACGCGTGCCTCCTGGAGCTATTTCTCCATAGAAACTGCTTTAAAATATTGAAATGGATCTACTTCAAGTGGGATAGTTCGCACAGGATTCACCCGTTATTGCACTTCAAAATATAACCTGTCACTTATGTGGCAGTATAATCAGTAATCAGGAGGTACACATATCATTAGTTACATCAATGCAGATAGCAAGTCAGAGCTCTTAAAAATATCAGGAAGATATTTTATTACATCCTTTGAATTAAATACACAAGGTAACTTGGGTAAAATAAACTCTTAAGTCGTCTTAATCATAAATCCAAATTCTAGGCATAGATAGCAGCTGAGAAAGCATTACTACAAGTGGAAACAGCTCATGATCTCTAGGTATTCATACTTGCAGAATAAAAGTTATCAGATGTCTAAATGTTTGCTTTTGGTCACACCCAAAGTGTTTGAATCTTGCTAAACCGCTTAACTCATTCCTACACCTTGCTCACAAAATGTATTTGAATTCTGCTGGTGATTGATCTAAGGTACGTTCTCAAAGCATCTCTAAATGGATCAGGAGGTACATATCCTATAGCTGGAAGAAAACAAGAAATCCTATCACTGTTCCTTCTATACACCACCTCAATCATGAGGTTACTCATCCATAGCACAGATGATGTTGCTCAAGTCCCTCTCTCCAACTTGTGAAAACTATTCTATTTTATAATGAACTGAATAACCATCAAGTCAGTAAAAGAGTGTAAGAAACGTACAATTCATTTTCTAACTGCTAGGGCAATCTCCAGAAGCTGCAAAGTCTAGAGCTGTGTCTCAGCACCAAATGGTGCTTTTTCTACAGCCAGCTTGTCTTCCACCTCTTCCTGTGGAAGAGAAGACTGCAGGACTGCAGGCAGAGCAGGGCCAAGTAACAAGAAGGAAGCCTCACTTCAGTGATCCCTAAAAAACGTTTATCAAACAGAAGCTGGGGAAGAATGCTGGTATGCCCTATTCTGTCTCTTGCCAGGCTGCAATCATGGAGCTGCCACCGATTTAAACCACATTTGCTCTTCTCTGACATGTTATATTATGTACTCAAGTTAGCTATGAAGCTCCTGTCACAAAGATTCAATCTAAATTATAACCATAAATATATGCAGCTTCAATTAAGGAAAAGTGATGCAATGTCTCTATAGTTGTTACTTACAAAACGCAGATGGTCAAATGTTAAAAATCAATCAATCAATCAATCAGTGCTGGTGAATCTGACAGTTTTAATAGATTTACATCTGCCAGGACCATGGAAAAAGGCAAAACTGCTTTGATATTCTTATTAATGCTCATTAAAAACTTATCTGATTCAAGAAAAAAATTCTTTTAATTACAGAAGATAGGGAGAGAAATTTTAGTCTTTGAGGAAAGAAGTCAATCTTTAAAGATCTACCATAAACAAGATGAAAATCAACAAGAGATATAAAGGCTGATTTTCTGCTATAAGTATAGCTAGACTTCCATTAATACAAAAAAAAAAAAACGGTTCTAATATCCTAGGGATTTCAGATGGACAGAATAAAACTACAGAGTGTAATACCTGAAATAAAAATATACTTTAAAACTATACTTAAAAATTATGAGATACTTTAAAATACTGTAACAGTCAGTTCCTTTAAAAGATCAAGGAAATTTCTACAGAAACTTGTAGATAAGGTTTAAATGTACTACAAATTTTCCTGTAAAGATAATTATTTTATTTTCCATGCAGTCAGCTTCCTCCTAGAACTTCCTTGCATGTACAGTCAGCTTTTAATGATTTAAAAAATAAAACAAAAATAAAATAAAATTTTAAAAGGGTGTGAACTTTTTCCTAGGAGGATATCATAGAAGAAAGACTGCTGAGTTGTTGTTTGTGTCCTGAGTTCAGGTCCTTCAAGCTTAATTGCAAGCTCCCTACACAACCTTAAGGGAAAACAAAACTTGGTCAGTCCTGTCTTTTGACTGCAAATAGGACCTCACCTCAGGACATCACTGATTATTGAGAATAACATCTATACTGTTGAGAAACAAAAAAATATCTTTTGCCTATGACTGGTCTCTGGACATTTCCTTTTATCTTATTTTACATCTTGTACCACAAAAACCTCGCTGTCTTTTCACAGAAATCAGTTTAGCAAATGAAGAAAATATTCTTTTCACAGTTCACAGTAACATCAAGTTATATTCCTAAAATGTATCATTTTAAATTATATAAATAACAAGCCAGCAAGTATACCAAACTGATGGTTGAAGCAGATAGATCTAAAAGATGAGAAACTCAACCCTCTGGTTAACATAAAACAAAAGCAGATGTGCAAGGACACAGTCATCTTCCCAGTTTGGGATATAAGCCTGTACTATTAAAGCCAAATGGCTTCTAAAATAAATGACGTTTTTCAAAACTGAATAACCTTTGTGGTGAGAACTCACAAACTCCACATATTATTTTAGAAGTTCAATTGGCACTATCTTTCTAGGTACAGGAAGGGAAGAAATATCTGGGGGTTTTTTTAAGTACAAGTCACTAATAATACACCTTTCTGTAGCCTAATTAGAAATCTTTCATCTTTGAATATTTTTAATAAGAGCTAGGAAAGAACTTGTTTTGACATCGACTATCCTTAGTAGCAACATTTCACAGCATGCAACTTTAAAAGGTCAACCTGTCAGCAATAATACATAAAGTACAAATGGAAATGAGGGTAAGGAAAATCATCTTGAGGTGAAACTATTCTACAAAAGCAAAGCGATAAGAACCATCCTGTTAGTATGAACCACCCAGTTCTTAAAAATCTTTTCGCTACATTAAATATTAAAAAGAAAGAAATCATATAAAAATCAGCTGTTAGCTTGTTCAGTCAGCAGCTATTTTGGCGATTATAATTATCACCACAGTATTAGCATAACAATTCCAGGTGAGACTTTTAATTCATTTCCTACTTTAGGGCATGTTGTGCTTTGATTCTATCAATACATCCACCTGCAAACTGGTTCATTTTCCGGTTTCAACATCACATGTAATCAGCTAATTGACTCGACACAGACCTCTGCACCGATTTGCCCTTGAGAACTTTTCCCCCATCTACTACATACCTGTAGGCAGTTTCATAAAGTGGTGGAAAAGCTATTCCAAAGAACTCTAGGAAGGCTGTAACACCGCACTGTGTTTTCTCTAGGCCTTAAATTCTTAATGGCTTATGTGAAGTAACACAGCAGCATTTCTTGTCCACGGAAGAGACTTTAAATGTTTGTTTCAAATATAACTAATTGTACGTTTAGAATTTCTGGTCCTGAAAGCTCCATTGGGTCCTTCGTTCACACCGAGTGCTGAATCTCCCTATAGTCTAAATTGTCAAATTACTGGTTCCCCAAGGAAACAATTTTAAGGTTTCACAAGTCATTCCCAAACCTCAATAAAACTAAACTAGTAAGAGTTTTACTAAGATCGTTTTGTGCTTGATTGCCTTTCAAATACTTTAATAGACTGCCTTTTCCTAGGACAGCTTCCTACCTAATGAAAATCTGCAGGTATGCCTACAAGAAATGACAACGTGCACAAACGTTGCTTTCCAGAGTGGTCACAAGCAACGCACTCTTTTCTTCTACCTATTTTGTTGTGACACTCCAAACAGCATTAGGAATCTTTTCCCTTCAAAGCAAACCCCAATTTATTTCAGTTTTCAAAATTAACCATGCGTGCTCCCTGCTTAAATGTCTTCTCTGTGTCTGTGACACATTCTGCATACTGTTCTTTATACCATCACCAGTTAATCATCTGTTAAAATACAGATCCCACATTTCCAGCAAGACACTCTTGCTATTCACAGAAGAATGTTAACTCTCACAGCTAACACCATTGTTTCACCAAAGCTATACTACCATACAGTCAACAGCATCAGACCTGGTCTTCCAAAGTATCCTTTAACCAATTCGGTGAAAAATCAAGCACATAAATATACTCTGAAGTGAGTGGAAAATTGTCTGGACAGATGGACTCCCAAGGGTTGTGATCAGCTATATGAACTCCAGCTGGCAGCCAGTTAGTACCAGCATCCCTCAGGGATCAATACTGGCACCAATACCACTTAACATCACTATTAATGGCCTGCACAATCAGGCAAGGCACACTCAGCAAGTTGGCAGATGATACCAAAAGGGCAGCAGGTGGTCACCAACACTCCAGAGGATAAGGCAATTCAGAGTCACTGCAACAGGTTCCAGAAATGAGCTCACAAAAAACTCTCAAAAGTTCAACAAAAGCTGATTCACAGTGCCCTGTGGGCAACAGAATGGCCATAGCCAATCGGCCAGAGTGCAGCTTGGCAGAAGAACTGAGTATCACCTGGGTGGCAAGGACAGCCAACAGTATCTTGGGCTGTGTTAGCAGAAGTGCAATCAGCAGGTCGAGAGAAATCATGGTACAGTTTGGGCTGGAAGGGACCTTAAACATCATCGGGTCCAACCCCCTACAACAAGCAGGGACATCTTTAACTAGATCAGGTTGCTCAGACACACCATTTAGCAAACAAAGTTTAAATCTAGTTCCAAGTTCTCCAAGAGCAAGTTTGAGCAGGTAAATGGAGACATTCATACAGAAGTACTACCATTTTTGGTAGTACTTTTGGTGTTTCCTCTTCAAATTTTTTACTTTATCTTCCATCAAAATAAGAAAGAACAAACAAAAGTGACCTTTCAGAGAAAAGATGTTGCTGGTCTTTAAGAAAAGATTTTATTCTGCCTGTATAATAACCTACTGGGGAAAAATGAGAGCTTTTAGCAAAATGTCACTGTGCTGTTGCAGTTGTTCTACCACTGTGATGAATAATGGGCAACTCTGTAAGATTGCTGCAGTTCACCCTGCACTAGGGTCATTGACCACTTATCACTGCAGGGATCACTGTGAATAATGATGGTGGGAAATATGGAGGTAGCTGGATAAATAAATATTTGCCATTTCCTGAACAGGAATAATAAAAAAAGCTATTAAAATAGTTTGAATAATTTGCTTCTGAATTAGAAGAATTTAAAGGAACTACTTTGTGTTTGCTTTTGATTCAACATTCATCAATCTGAAGTTCAATATGCACAGGGTATGATGTTAAAGGTAGCTGAAATTTTAAAATAAGTATAAAAAAACACACTAGCCAGCACTGGTTTGCTCTAAATCCGCTTGGTATTTGCTTCATTCAAAACACTTCTAGACTCACTAGATGGTTAAACACCTGGGGAAATGTATGTTTTGGTTCATGAAAAATGTATGAATAATAGGAAAGGCATAGCTTTACCAGAGGAAGAAGGCATACATTTGTTTAGTTTTTGGAAGTAACTGCTGTTGTTTCGTTCATCTCTCACGACTATGTTACTACTGTCACCGCTGATACCAGCATTCCTTCGATAAATTCAGTACAGTAACAGCAGAAAATTGTAGCAGTAACAAGGACAGCCAATGTTCAGCATAGCACATAAAAGAAGATGCAGTTCAATGTTTTTCAGAGGTGCTACTTGCAGAATGGCAAGTAAACAAGAAATAGCATGGGAAATTTTATACCAGTATCTCTGGCCATTCAGTGGAACTTGTTTCTTTTACTTTCTCGTGAGCCACTGAAAACCAAAATGGGGAATGAAATGAGGTTTTTACTCCCGAGTGACAGGAGTTAATCACTCAGTTTTAACCTAATCCAATGCTCTGTGAAATCTTGGAAAGGGCCTCATCGGCAATGAGAAATTTAAATTGTAATCCCATAAATAGACACATTTCAGGGAAGGGGAGAATGGAGGAAAAAAGTATCAACACCAAGCAAGTGTGTTTTCACTTGGAAGAAAATAATTGCAGAACTATATGTTATAGCTGGACATAACTAGCTCCTAACAAGATGTAGCAGAGAGAAAGAAGAATAAGAGGTTATCAAACACAATACAAAACCCAGCTCATGCTTTCCCCAAAAGCATCGTTTAATTTAAACAGAATTTAAAAAATGAATTCACATAAGGACCTTTCACATCTTCTTAAGTTAAATACTACCATTTCTATCTTAAATATGCATCATTATGAAACTTTTCAGAAGTGAATTACAAAGCCAGAATGGAAGTGTTTGCACATTCATTCACTTAGGAAGCAAAACTAATTCCATGTGTCTCACAATCAATAGAAACTAGCCAACAAAGCCTGACAAAGTATATTAAATTGCCAATAAAGTCAATAAATACTTTCACTATAGAGGTAGATATCACCAGCTTATGAATTTTCCTAGTAGAGGTTTAGTGAAGAGAAGAAGTTTTTATTACCAAATCACTTTTAACTTGTTCTACTCTACTGTCAGTACGCTGTGGCTATAAATATTATATTCTTCATAGTCTCATCCAGGCAGACTTCCATTTATTTTAAAATTATGTTCTTGGGTTTGATCAAACAAGTAAGAATGATCTACTAAAACACAGCAATGGCAGCACTGTCAGTCTTTGCAACAAATCTGTTCTAAGAGCTACTCTCTGATAATTCTGAAGTCCACGAGAACCTCCAAGAAAGTTCTACAAGTCAGTGACAATTTTTCATATTCACCAAACAACTGAAGCAAGGGTGAGTGGAAAGAAAAAGTCAGTAATGCCAGATTACAGCCGAGTCCATCTGTGTCTTGCATGATGAACAATACATGTTTTAAATTCTGATCCTCTGAACCAACTACATACAGCAAGTCAAATCCAGGCAAACCTACTCCAGAACAGGAAGTATGTGCATGCTTTCTTTCAAATAGGGAGCAGATGGTGTGTTTTAATTTTATGTCTAGATATCTAGGATGAGTAGGTGACAATAAAATGTTTCCCCTTTGGTGCAATAAATCAAGTGGCTGAAATATTCAGAGGCTTTTAATCCATAATATCTTCCAAAAGAGCATTTCATTAGCCCCAAATTCCTCTGAGATGAGGAGTAAACATTCAAATTCTCTCAACTTTTTTCTTCATAGCTTCATTCAGTCTTATTAAGGCACCAATTATGACACAGAGCACACATCAATACTATCAGTATGGGGCTAACACTACAACCTAGCTTCTCACACTGCTCGTCTGGAAAGAGCAGTTGAGATGTTACCTTAACTGGTCTCTAACTGCTTTGGCAGTTTGTCAAGCCAAAAACACGAGGACTGGCAACAAAGAAATGATCCCTCTGATGACAAGTTCACATTCTCTGACTTCAGCACTTCTGTTGCTGAAACTGTTACACTTTTCAGGAAATTAAATACTTATTATTAAGATAGGGTAGAACCTGATTCCATAGAAGTACAATTAATTTACCTTTCAAATAACAAATTACAGGCATACAAAGGAGCAGGACTAGCTTAATTATTCCAATGATTATTCATTTTCCACAAGTGCTCGTACCTACACCGTGTATTTTACGTTCAAATGCACACACTGAAAAATGCATGAATGCCGCAGACGTCAAGACAGAGAGAGACAACCTCACCTTAAGGAGGCTGCATCACGAAGCAGAAGCATCAAGGCCAGGTAATGCACATCTTCACAGGAGCTAATTTACCCATCTCTCCAGAGTAAATTAACCTGCACAGAGATCCATGCTACAACTGCTAGACTGCTAACAGAAGATACCTATTTTTTTGACTCCAAGTCCAATCCCAACAAACAAATCATATTAAAGGAAGAGTGAAACCTGCAGTATGTGATTGACCTTCAATGGCCTGAGGAGATGAAGTTCCCAAAGTACAAAGCACAGGGCTGATTTTTATGGACCAAATTTTAAATAAGCCTGTGAAATTGCAGTTCTTAGACTGAGGTTTCAAAGGGGGGGGGAATCCACACCCAACATTCAAATACGATTTTAGATCCTTCTTTGAAATCCCAGCTTAAAAAGAGAGGAAAGGCTACAATCTTCTCCCCTCCTTCCCTCTTCTTTTTCCTTTTTTTCCCCATTTCACAGATAGAGTACAATCAAAGGTCTCTTTCTTATTTGATTAAAAATGTTTCCTGTGACAATTTCTTTTTCAAATAAGTCAGGAAAAACTCTTTTTGACTTCAGCTCTCCTTAGCATTGACTTTTCACCACATGAACTTGAAAAGGCTCAGAACTCTACCAGCAATATATAAGGAAATTCTGCAACAGAAGATATGAAAAATATTTCCTTTTAAGTGAAAGACAAGCAAAATACAAGACTACAGAAAAAAAAAGAAGCAGCTTTTTTTCTGCTGATTTGAGAAACATGGATATTGAAATTACACCTACAGAGGGCAAGTTAGTTTTTTAGAGAGGCTGGACCCTACTGAGAAAGAAACCACTTAAATACAGTAGTACTAACAGCAGGAACAGCAGCTCCATTCTGTGCACTGTAACAAGTTCCTAAACCCAGCTCCCACTCCATTTTAGAGAGGGGAGAACCAACACTAATAAAACAGATGACTCGCTGCTTAGAAAACTTACTGCAGATTGTACTGAAGGAAAAACATCTAAAGAGAAAGTCTTGAGAAGATACTGTACAGCCTGTTTCTGTCAATATCTCCATCACAGGGTAGTGCAATACAATGACAGAAGAGTTGCTGATCAGAAGATCTGGTGAGGAGGAGCCAAAAACTTTATCACACAGGTTTCAAAAAGGCTTTTCTTCAGAAAAAAAAAAAAAAAAATCTTATCACAATCCTTAACAAATATTTACTCTCTCTTCCTTCCCCTCATAACTACTTCAGAACATTTTAAGTCTAAGTAACTGCAAAGGAGGAAATTAAAGTTGTAATTCAAACATTTAGCTCTGGAAACCCCTGTTGCTTCCAAACAACTGTATAAACCAGCAACTTTATGCTCAATACTCTACAATACATCTAAGCCATTTATTTGCATATCATTTGGCTGCTGAAACTATAACTTTCATTTCTATTAGCAGATGAGCCTGATTCTTGACTTACCCTAATATATCTTAGCAATGCTGCCCCTGACAATCTGGATGGCTTATGCTTAGTTGATTAAAAAACTTGACCTTCCTCTCTGTAACACTGCTCCTTCTAAACTCGGCCTGAAGGTACTAAGCAGACACATGCACTCTGAGGTTTGCATTATTAATATCTGCCTCTCAGTTAGATGCTTTGCAAAACCAATTAGCATCAAATGTTATTGGTATCTGCTGCAAAGACTAGCTTTGCCGTAACAAAAAACAAACCAATCAACCAAGCACAACAACAACACACACACAAAAAACCCCGTACCCCAAAAAACCCGACAAAACCAGAAAAAAAGCCACAGTCTTTTTTTACTCCTATTTTTAGAACATTCTAGTTCGAATGCTGTAGAAGACAAAAACTCTCAAATTTCCTGTGGCCATTTAAATGTGAAATAGCACATGTAAGTAAGTGACACTTATGCAATATAGTGATATCTACATGTTTCAGAGTATGTTAAAAACATGTTATGCAACATCTATTTCTTAGCAATGTTTTAAACTATAACTAAAAGCCAAAGTCAAAGAAAGGCTTGATTGCTTCATGGGTTTATCGTCGTGATTTAAAATAGAGTAGCTACTATTTTTTAGACCATTTTATCCTGATAGATTCACCTCCCGAGTCACCAAGCTGCTACAGAGTAGACTAGCACAGATGGTGCAAAGCACTAATTCTTAACTACGTATATGGCCCTATAACTCGTGCACGATTGCTGTTTTCAAATCCTTTCATACCACGGACTAATAGTGTACAACATATGCCCTGCCATTACACCACTTCCTCTGGGCGATTACAGCCCTTGCTTTCACAGAAGCTAAAACAATGTACTTCTACTTGCTCTGATGTGATGTAGCTGCTGGAAGCAAGACTGAGTAACCATCAATTTGTATTTCACAGTTCTGGATTGCCCAGAAGTTTAAAAAGTACTTTCAAGACAAAGACTCACCTATCCTTCTGTAAACAAGAAAGTTTAGAAAACCCAACTCCTTCAGACTTTGTTTCACTGTTTTTCAGCTTCTTAATGTTTACTTTTTTTATTATTCAAGGATTTACTATAGATTATAATGGAGCAAAATTAAAGCATAACTGTGGGCCTGACTACAGATCTCAAGTCTGATGATAAGTCGATGGTATTTTTATGAACTTCTCAGCCACCCCTGCAACAATCACCTTCATGCACTCTAATCTCCAGCAGACATCTGCTTTCTTCAACCGAAGTAAACTATTCTCTAAAGTCAGCAATATGGAGAATGGCTGCTTTTATAAAATCACGGTGGTTTAAACTGGTTAGAACTGTATCGGCGTTTGCACCCAAATACATTGAGCCTTTGTGTAATACATAAGCCCTTAGAAAAGACTTACTTAGAACACATATAAAAGCTATGCTCCCTAACCGCAAAATTCCACAGGAGTAATGGTCACGCTAATTTTACAACAAAGGGAAAAACACCTATGGACTCATCGCAGGATGAGCTTCATCTAAATCTATGCAACTCATTTCCACTAAAAATCGTGCATAGAATTCAACTGACCACTGACAGTCACATAATAGGCTGCAATGTGCAGCGGACTCCTGTCCTGTTTGGGAATGGTAATTTCCATTAGTTTTATTTTCCTCACATACTGTGATAACAGCTTCCCTTCTTCAGAGCTAAGCCGAACACAAAAAAGTTTGAAAGAACAATATCTGTTTTGTATCTTGTGGAAATCTACCCTTTAAATCACCTTCTAAATTTCCCCATGCTCAGAGGAACTTACCTTCTATTTCTCTGGTCCAAAATATTACAAGTAAACTTCCCCTTCAGTAGTCTGTCACAGAGGAATAAACCACAGCGTTTGCCATCTGCTACCAAATTTTAATCCCTATCCCATAATCTTATTTACACAGGCTAAAGGATTCTTCTTCATGCTCTGCATGAGAAAGGTCCACACTTGTGCATCCTACCATAATTCTGCATTGGTAAATACCACTATCTAATGTTCTTGGGTTAGTGGAGTGAAATGACTTTATACTATTTCAGGATCTTCACTCCTTTGCACTAAATGTATGTAAGGACATATACATTGCAAGATTAGCTATATAAATTTACAAACAGATTGCCCTATAGGCTCCTATATAGTGGCGTATCACATAAGGTGGTTGAATATATTAGGTACAGTGTATATAGATTATGAACACGTTCCTATATCCTTTTAATATTGTTCCTAGCAAGAAAATATTTTCCATGCTATGTGCAATGTTGGCCCAAAAGGACTTATCAAATTTTAGGGACCGTATTAACAATTTAAGAGAAGCCTTAAGATTAAATTATGTATTTCAGCTTCTTGTGAAGTTATTGACATTTCAGTGCCACATCCAATACTCCTGATCAATGCTGTAATACACCGCACGCTGGATTTTAGCGAATGGAAAGATGTTTTTGTATGCATCTGTTATCTATGGGAGTTCTCCTAAGAAACTCTGCTGTTAACCTGTTTTAGGATTTCTGCTTCTTTTCTCTGCTTTTGAACAAATCTGTGGTTATTTTCATACAGTAAAATAGAAAGAGATGCTGGAAGAATCTCTTCCGAATGCAAATAAGTAGTTTTTATATAAACTTCTCAGGGCTTATCTTTTTATTACTCTCGCAGAAAGCACAACAGTCTGGCTAGAGCCAGGGCTAAATCAGAAATGACTTGACAATCCACTGATAGCATTTTTAGAATACATTCTCTGCTCTAAGCTCTAGTGACTCAGCGTGAATCAGAAATGTACAAGTCAATCAGCTTAGGATGTTTTTTCTCTGTGAAGACTTAGAAAATTTAAGTGTACTTTACCACATGAAATGAACTTTTTAGCTTGAGCATCTATGACATGCTACTGTCACAGATCAGAGAAAAGACTGAAAGAAAATATAAATTACATAAGAGTTTTGCTTACTAGATTTTTGTTTGTTTGGCTTGTTTTCAATAGTTTGCTTTCTGCCATAGTACCTGTGAGGCAGTTTTATAGCTGGGGTTCCTACGAGTCATATCTATTTAGGTATCCTGAAGTAAAGAGCTAAATCAACGTGTCAGACACACATATGCACAAACACATACTAAAGCCTTTCCAAGCACTGACTTTGAGCCCCACCTTCCTCCTTCACTGTTTTGAACAGAATTCTGTCCTTAACACCCTCTTCTGTAGTTGATCTCTCTCTCTGTAGGGACATTTTTCATCAGCATAGTATATTTAAGGCTAAAGACCTAGAGTGGATTTTCAGTCTGACTGCTTATGCCCCAAACTATGTCAAAAATATTTTCATGTAGTACAAGATAGATTCTGGCCAACAGGAACAGTCTTTTTATCTTATGTACCACCTGGAAGGGGTTTCAGAGATGACATCAAACCATAACCTAAAGGAACATACAGACTAGGCACCAGAAATAACTGATGGTTGCAGGTCTTGTATCTTTGAAGTCTACAACAAGTTGGTAATAATTTCACTTAAAATGACTTCTGTGTCTACTGTTAATTGTTAGCTACTGATCTGATACCTTTTGCTACTGCACAGAAGAGGGCTAAATAACAATGTTATTACAAAAAGTAGCAATCTTTTTTTTTTTAATTTAAATTGGAAGAAAAATAACCACATTTCACATACATCATTAGTGTTACATCTTTCCTGGGTTTTCAGGTTTTGTATTCTTATTTAAGGTATAAGCTAATAAAAAGTACTGACATGGGATTTCAAGGCAGGTGGTAGTTAATTATGGGAAAGTATCAGTCATCTGATAATCCTCAATATCAGCAGACAATTTGCTGAAGCTAAACTATTTATTCCAAGAAAAATAAGAACTTAGTTTTTCATCTTCCCTGGTACCTCCAAAGAAAGCACCACTAACTCTTTAAGTATGTACATTTAGTAAAGTTACTATCTATTTGAGTATATACTTTTAGCAAACTGTATCATTTTTAGGACACTACCAAAGCAATTTTTTTACTTTTTAAGTATTTTAACAAAAGACTTACTTTACTAAGGAAAACTGTTTCCAGTCACCATTCATACCTCCATTGTCGTCCTTAAACAGCATTGCTTTCCTGCTGTATGGGTAAAATTGTTAAACTGAATGTGGCACATATTTATTGTTGTCATTACTAAGTATAGATTCTGCTGTGCTGCCAATTATGAAAGAAAAAATGGAATCCAAATACGCTGTTAAAAAAGTTTATATTATTTGTCCCTGACCTTCAAGTATGAAGATTATTCTTCATCTCTCATATTATTCTACCCTCAGTTTGTCAGAACAGAGCAAGCTATTTGCTGCGACATCAAGCTCAACTGCTAGCACCATTATTTCTGTTTTTTTAGTTAGTTTTCACAACGTACAGCTCTTCCCAGGATGTAGTCTAATTCAATTGCAGCTTTGGTTTGTTTGCTTCATTTTAGTCACTGGCAGGCAAGGTTATTCACACGGATAATAAACCGGACAGATACAGTACATCAACTTTGGGTTTGTTTGGGTTTTTTCTTTTTCCCCTTTCCTGGGCAGCCCTGATGGTTAACACCAACTTCCCCACTTCTCCCACTCAAAAACCCATCCCAAGCTTCCTAAACTGTACTTTTTTTGAAAGGCCTGCTTATTGGACAGCCAAGAAAATTATTAATTACATGCAGACCAGGGGCAATACCTTCACTAAAGGGGAAAATTAGATGAGACTGGCTAAGCAATAGGTTAGTAAAAGGTGAGCATTAAAGTATTGGTGTATCAATTTAAGTGTCAAGTGTCCATCCTCACTTTCAAGGGCGATATGGATTTTAGTATCACCTTAGGGACAGATTTTAATTGTGTACTGTAACTGTACTGTTCAAGCCATTATATGACTGAATTATTACTATTTCTGTAACAACGTGGACGTAGAACTTGACTCTGGGCTGAATTGTGGCACTTAAGGGAATCCAGAAGGAAATTATTTTACATATTAAATAGAATTTAATCTATTTTGCATGCCTGACATCCCCATTTAAACTTTAAACAAATTCTCGCCCAAAATTATTCTACAAAATTGTGCACTAGTATAACCTATGCTAGAATCTTCCAGAGGAGGAGAAAATGAGAAGAAAGGACCTTATTCATGTGTCCTAACAGGTCAAAATCCATGGGCTCAGAAAGACAGAGCAAATAAATGAAACAAGGGAAAAATCCACCTGCAGACATACTTCCTGAAGAAAATCTCATGTTAAGCAAATCTTAAGTTCTCCTTGCCCCTCCCAAGTAAATGAGTAAATTTAAGCTTTTGAACAAGTAAGATCAATACAGAATTCACAATGCCAACTGGCTTCATCTGTCATACAGTGGCTATAGCCCTGATATAGAAAGTTGCTTCATCAATATTTACTTCTCGTCTTTCCATTTTAAAATTAGAATTCAAGAACCATATTCATAACACTATGTTTCAGAAACCTAGGAACCAATATTGTCATCCCAATTAAAATGAGCCAAACAGATTGGTTTCAACACTCGGCATTCTTTTTATGGACTCTTATTTCTTCACAGACCACTTGGCTATAAATAATCCATGAATAGAGCAGTTAGGCCTCTTTCCTGGTTTACGGTTTACAGACTTCATGGCTGTGCAACGAACACAGTATATTCTAAACAACTACAATGCAACGAAACCCATTTAAATCACTATGTTGAGTCACTGAATAATTTTGGTATTTAATTACTTCTCATTTGTCTTATGGTTACAGCCTTTGAGCAAATCACAATTACTGAGTTCACGTGTCCAGACAATTAACTGATTCTTTAATCACTGGCACCTGAAGTCCTTTTAGAAAAGGTCATCTTTAGCATCAACAAACGGTTAAATTTGATGACAACAGGATACTGGCAGAAATAGCTGCAATTTTCACACAACTAGCAACTCAGACCTAAATCAACAGAAAATGGTTTTCACACTTTTTGTGGTAGAGAAGCAATAGATACACCACTTCTTTTAAAAGAAGGAACTCCAACACTTACAGGATCACATGAATGACTCACACAGCTGAGTCACTGAAATCAGAGAGACAACTCTTCTTTGCTTCAGTGGCCTCACACCAAGACTTGCATGTTTCCTCTATTCTGGGCAAAGGAGGAAAAACAGGATGAAACTGCGGTAGAGTGGAAACTACTGAAGAGTTAGGCATATCTGGCTTTGCCTTTATTGCTTAAACACACTACTGTCCTTCCTCTTACCTTGCAGAAATGCTATTTATAACCTTTATACTTGAAACACAGAGTCGGGTAACAATGAATTCTACACAGCATCAGTAGATACGTTCTGGGAGAGTTTGCGGCAACAACTGAAGTCTTGGCACTCTCTTCCGTAGAACAGATTCAATATTGTCTAGGGAATTACATTCAAGGACAGAAATAGAGTGAGAAAAGCTTTCTTAATATTCCCAAATAAATTTAGACTGTGAAAGACTGGGAAGAATATTAATCTGTTTTATTCATACACACTCTCTTTTAAGACAAATTAATTATGCAGCAGATGCATTTAGCATAAAAATACAAGCTTTGAAAAGTGTTAAGTGTAGTACAGGGAAATGGAACAGATAGAACTGATAGAAGGAGATTGAAAGAAGCTAATTAGAAAAAGTCTGGGAGAGTATAACCATTTGACAAAAAGTACATAAGATAAAGTACTGTGAGCTTTAGCAGATTATTAATGGTCCACAAGACTTATTATTCGTTCACCTTTGAGAACAGCTTCCCCTCCCCCCTCAATTTGGTCTCAACTACAAAAATGCAAAACAGCAAAAGCAACTGTTGGTTATAATGAGGTCACAAGCTCATTACGCTCTTATTTCAAATTTTGGAGTAATAGCCCTAGAAATACAATATCTTTCAACAAACATTAGTTCAACCAGCTAAAGCTATAAACTGAAAAACTATGACCAGATTCTCATCTTTCTTAGTTTTTCATAAAGCATGAGGATAAACATTTGTTCTGTGGCTCTCAATCCCATTAAAGGCATTAATGCTCTGAGAAAAATCCCCTTCAGTGAGTCCAAGCAGATTCCATTAGTGAAATGATTTTTTCCCCTAAGGAAAAACAGCATCGATAGTGTTTCACTATAGCAGTGACTCACTCAGTCACATGACTAAGGAGTTTCACATCTCTCTATAAAGAAGGTCCTGAAACTAGACCCATGAGAAGAGTGACACAAGATCTCCTTACAAATTTTCAATGGAATTAATGTAACAGCAAAACATTTCTTACATAGCATTTTTATGAAAAAAAGTGGAAGATGTTTAAGTTGGGGACTTTTTTCTACATCAAAAGAAAACTGGTATGGCTTTGAGTATTTGGGTGTCTTTAGATTAAAAAGATGACTTCTGCATCCCCTGATGCCATAATTTGCTGATTATTCATCTTTAATAAAAGCAGGACAAAGAAGCTGATGTTATTGGCATTACACAGTCAGAACAGGGAGTCACGCAGAACCAGATATAAATTACAGACCTATCAGGTAAATCAGCAGTGCTCTGCTACTTCTGTGAACCATGTCTTCTTGAGGCACTTGAGACTTCACTACATAAAAAGACTGCATGGTCAAGCCTTACATTTCGCAACCTGAAGAAAAATGTTTTCTCTAATTTTCAAGTCATCAGAGCTCACAAGAACCTGGTATCATGATGGCCCCAGTACAGTGAGGATGCAGAACTTTCTTTGCTAATCTGATTCAAGCTAGGAAAGAGGTAGTACCCACAAGTTTGCCTCAGAGCTCAGAAAAGCCTCATCAGCTCTTTGGGAACATTAATGAGAAAGAAGGTGAAACTATTCCTCTCAGCATCACGGCTGCCAGACCCAGAAACTTGGCCATACCAGAGCTTGCTGTGGGATGGTCCAGACCATGACACGATTAAAGGGACATCTGATTCACTCTAGAGTAAATCATTCATCAGGCATGGGTCTACGCCTGGAATTTTAGCAAGAAAATGTGAAACAACTGCCTGTAGCTTAGAACAATCTTTCTAAAAGGAAGAAGTCCTTCTAAAAAGAAGCCGCCAGAGGCACTTAATTTAACAATTACGTTCAGTGGAAGTAATGGCAATTCCAGCCTGCTTTACCTTAGTACTATGATGGTTCACCACTACATTACCCAACTTCCATATTGTTCTACTCATATCAAGGCAGGTATTTCAGAAATCTACAATAACACATCAGTGCATCAGCCCCACAATGTGTCACGACAGACTTGGAAACAGAAACTAAAACTACTGGTATTTTATCTGTCATGGACAGTGTTTATAGCACACGCAAAGCACAAGTAAGTGCTAGAAAAACAAGACAAGGATGGTCAAACATGGAGGCATTATTCCTATGAGAAATTAAATTCCTATTACTCCAACAGTAACGTCAAGTTTATCAAGTCCTACAAGTACTGTTTTTCTAGAAGATGGAGTGATAGGTCAAGGAAGACTATATGAAACTCCTTCTTAAAGTCTTTCACTGCACATTCGTTACTGGTTACAGAGACTGAGATAGGTGAATGTGTCTCCATATCCATTTCTTGCAAGCTTGCTCTCATTGATTATACCAGGTATAGTCCCAAGCACTTTTTATTAGCAGCTTGGAAATATGTTGGAATGTTTATTTTCTTAGCTTTTGTTGAACAAAAGAACACATGAACTGCTACCCTGCACTGCTAAACTTCACAGATAAAAGGAAGATCAGTATTACATAAAAGGATTATCCGTTAGTGGAACTCGATTTGATAACTGCCCAGTAAAGCTGTGGATGTGCCCGCCTCATAATTTTGGTAGTCTGGTATTTGAGGGGGAGGGGGGGGGCGGAGCAAGAGTCTGGAACAGGGCAGGCTGACAGTAATTTCTCAAGCAATGAAAAAGCAGGATTTACATTACTAAAAGCAGAAAGATCTGACTGGGCAGAAGGTTCAGGAATGAAGGGCCATTGCTTTCCACTGAAAGGCAGCAAGGGCTTCTCAAGCAGAGAAGCATTTTAAACACCTGATGCCATCCACCAATGAACTAATGCCCAATAATGCAAAACTCCCTGAGGTGTTCTTAACAAATCAACTTTTTTTTTTTTTTTATAAAAGTAAATGACAGAATATACTGCCTTCTAAATTAAATATCAAAATGGGTCTAATCTTCAAGAGGAAAGCAAAAAAACTGTTGTTCTGTATGTGATATTTACAACAAGCTGATAAAGTGGCAACAATATTATGCACACATAGGAGATTAGCTATTTAAAAAAGGAAAATATAAAATTCTATTTTAATATTTAAGATTATTTTTACAGGTTTAGATCCTTAGTGACTGAAATATTAGTGGGAGGGACAGGGGCAAGTTGCCATGTTTGTGAATGACTAGGATTATTTTTAAAAATGCTGCCATCTGTGTTAATAAAATGTATGCATTTCTGTTTTGCTTAGAAGCTCTGAAAATGGCATTCACCTGCATATGTTTCATGACTACAGCTCTGTATGGTAAGCAAAATCCAGGGCAATCCACTGGAGTAGCCAAATGTGCATTAGCTCTCGATACTAACTGGTGTTAGGCATCTTATTTAAACTGGTGAGAATAGACTGTGGAATTTTATGAATGAGGTCTGCCTGTGAAAGTTTGCAGGGTCACATCCCTTACTTTTCACAGTTTAATAAAACAAAATGAAGTCCTGATTCGACAAAGAATTAGGCATGAGTAATCTCAAATACATACAACTCAATGCATCTTAACCTTTGAGTCTTCTCCCACCGAAATTTACCATCAGTCAGTACATATTTCTTAGACAAAAAATAAATCTAGATAGTATCTTACGAATGCTTCTCACTGAAATGGGTATTTGCTTATTAACTACTTTAGGATGACTTTACTTGAATCTGTTTTTATTCTCGGTTTTACTTGGTTTTAAAGGCTAGAAGGGTATAAAATGGTGAAGTAGCTGAAATGACAAATTTCCTTGTTTGATCTCATCTTTAGACATTACAAAACTCAAGTCAACACTGCTAAAAGTAACTTTGTTGTGCTGTTGGTATCTTGAATACAGGCTCTCCAGCTCCATCTGCTGGTACAGAAGTAGCTAAGAGAGAGAGCCTAGTGCATCAACGGCTTATTTTACCAAGCACGTGTCGATGACATGAAAGGAATTCCAGCAAAAATGAGTTTATCATTCATAATGTATGTCAAGATCCGGATTGGTAGGTATTTTACTGAAAGGCAGTAATCTTCTGTGCTCGGTCCTCACATCCTTTCCTCATTTCTTTTAATCCCCAAAACATAATGTAATTAGCCTCAAAAATGCTTCAATCTACAGGGACTAGATAAAAATCATTTTGGGATTATATTCAGGATTGAAAGTCTCAAACTCAAAATCTTCTAGGACTCAGTTATTCCAGATGTCATGAGACATATGCACAGTATTTGCACATAAGTCATTCCAGTCTGTACCAGAAAAACAGAACCAGCTCAAAACCTAATCCTTGACTCCTCCTGAGATTACTAAAAGTTTAGGCCACACAACTCACATTACAATGAATTTAAGAACAAATCTCTGCAAATCTTACTCTTGCTTCCTCTGGTAAACTACATTTGTAGGTGCTGAATATTTTAAACTACTACAGTACTAAAATAATTCAGTGTTAAGCCAAAAATCAAACTAAAGCACTGGAAAAAAGCTAATTACTTGGCTAAAGATGGTTCAGAAACACCTTCTTAAAACACTGTGTTACTTAGACTTTCTGGCTTTAAGATTAGGAAATACTTTCAGCAGCTACTGTTGGACAAAGGAGTGATGTTTCCCTTGGTGCACAAACAGTTCTACTGTGAGTGACCTTCTGACACAACACTAGAGGAGAAAATAACTCCCAGATTTCTCAACATCTGTAATATTTGAGTCCTTAAAAATTGACATCTTGGAAGTTAATTTAGGAATTTAGGCTTTTGTTACTGGCTTTGTGATGTTTAAAATTATTTATAATAGGCACCAACATCACAATTTTGCTTTATTATTGCTACTTGCAATTCTGTTTTAGCAAATCAGTTATACTGTCAAAGTATTGAACTGTGTGGAGTTGCACCATCACTTGGTTGAGAGTCCTCCATGATGTACTAAAGTACTACAGGAAGAGGCATATGAAAAATGCATTCTACAAAGTGCATTTCCAGTACTGCAAGAAAACAAAAAATGCAAAATACTTGTCATGATCACCTAAGCTCATTAAGTATCGTATGCATTTTATCTGTGATTCATACATTTCCTTGACCAATATTATAAAGCTAAGTTCAACCCATAGTTTTAATTCTTATTTCCTGCTGAAATCATTATACTGGAGTAAACTATTCCAACAGCTGCTAAACTGTAAGAGAAGATGGAAGTGACTCTCTTGTCTGCCTCTGGTTTGAGGTTCTCGGGTAAAGAACGTTACTGAAGATGGCAAAGAACAGTTATTTCAAGATCTATCCAGGCAGATGATGGAGAGCATTTGTCTCCAATAAGGAATGCAGAGTTCTGTAATTTTAATACAATATTTGAAGGCGAGGAAGGAAGAGGAGAGATGAGAAAAGATTCTTTTTGAACACCAGTCATAGATCAGATATAAAAGGCCTTCACCTAGGCTGTCACTGATGAACATTTGAGTCTCTGTCATACTCCAATCTGATTCTCAGACATCCAGCTCTAGCAGGTTGTCCTGACCAGCAGGTTATTAGCTACTCTGCAACAGGCTTCTACTTTTAAAAACTGTCTTCTAACATCTATATTAGAGCAACATCAAATCTGACACTTTTAACTCGTAGACAGTCTAATTACTGTCTGCTTTCCTCTAGTTTACTGAGCATTTAAGCAATTACAGAAAATGGAATTGCTTGAACAGGAAAGACTTGCTTGATAAGAGACATGGGAGCTAAAAAGCCTGAATAAATCAGAACTTCAGCTTGAAAATGCCATAGCCAAAAAATTCTCATACTATTTGGATCATACTACTGTATTGTACGAGCTATACAGTTGAGTGCCTACATGAGAAAAGCTAGACCATGTCTTTCTACAAAACACTGGCATTCTTCAATGAATGAAGTTAAAAACTCCCAAGTTGCTACAGGTTAACTTTCCATCCAAACTACGACCATTTACACAAAAATCCTCACACTAGGAGGAAGCTCACCTTAATCTGGAAGTGTTCTTTTACTATTATATACTAAAAACTACGTACTTGAATATATTCTTGTAAAACAGAAACACCACAGAAAAAGAAAACCCTAACCTTCTCCCAGTATTTAAAGAACGAATAACGTTTCTGAAATAAGAGTTTGGAGCCCCACCATATTAATTTCACCTTTCTCCCTTTCCTTTGATCGGGGAAATTGCTATATCCCCAACTTCTGGTTTCATTCCATTTGTGTAGTTATTTCCTTTTAATATTTTTGGATTTAAATTAGGCCCTGAAGAGGTAACTGAGAGAAAAGTTTACTGTGATGTCAATTTTTAGAGCCTTTATAATTATTCCTTGCCTCCCCCAGTACCTATAAACATCTAGTCTTCTCCACTATGCTGCAAACCTATTAAAATTAGAACCCCAATTAAGAATATTTCAATTATTACATTTTGCCTGGCTGAGGGCACCCTTACAGCCGCTTGACTCATCCTTTGGACTATAAATAAACAAATAGCCTAGAAAAAGTGAAATGGGGATTGCTTTTTTTATAAGACAACAACAGATTTGGAACAGGCCACTTCCTAATTAAGAGTTCCTAAAGGAACTGACTTAACAGAAATTACTTAACGCTCTGCAGCGCATCTAAATGACCGCTGGTTTGTTTTTACAAATACGAACCAACATTTTCACTACCCTGAAAGGAAAAGTACTGCAAACCTAATTTCTCCTCCAGCCACTGTTATTTTTATGTACATCAGTGCTTTACTGTCTTTACTGAGATTTGCTACACATTTAAAATAGCCTAAGAGAGCTGAGAGCATTCAGTATTTATCTACGGCATCATGAGGGGTCTTGTTACCATAATTTCACAGTTCTCAGCAACAATTACTTGATTTATGGGAAGTATCGTTTCCATTTTATGGACAGGTAACTGAGCTGTACAATACATTAATTGATTTGCAGGAGAAATATATTAAAAGCTGGCTGGAAAAGCAAATTATTCAGGGTCTCCACAGTCTCAATACCTTTTAGAGCCACCACTCTAGGATCACTAAAGAAGTTTGTTTTAGCTGATGGCTGTGAAACTCCAATGTAGTGTTTGTCTAAAGAATATTCCCATCCTAAAATGAAAGTGAGGTTAATGTGGCTTCATGAGCGATGAAGGCATAATTAAAGATTACTGTTTACTCTCAGTTCAGGATCACTTCTTAGCTCAAGGTGTACATAGGGGAAAGAGCTATGGCAAAAAACAAAATTCAGCAAAGCACTGCTGTTAAAGGGAGCTACAAATTACCCATCAAAATTTTAACAGAATTGATCCAATCACAAGTCATACCTTTTCTACTTAAGTCTTCCATTTCTACTTAAGTGTTTAAGAGAAATATATGGCAAGAATGAAGCCTTGATTATGTTTCAGCATTTGTTACTCTAAGCAACTGTTATTCTTAATTATTTTAAATTATTTTCCTTAAATTTTGGCACATTTATTAAAAATATGAAGTACTTCCAACATGTAATATCTCTCATTTAAAAATGTGATATTCCAGGTAGTCCTACTTTCAGATTTTTCAGATTTTCTGGGTTCAGAACAAATTTGCAAATTGCTTTAGCTGGATTGAATTAGGTGCATAAAAGAACCACCCCTTCACCCATCCCAAATTTTCCACTCATATCCTCTCTCAGCAATGATTATTTGATTTTGCTGCATAGGTTGTTTGCATTCTAGCAGCAGCAAACCAGTTTAAGTGGTGAATAATTTTATGCTGTTCCCCAGGCACTGCTAATCATGGTAATCTAATCTATTCAAATTAACCCACATGCCACAGTTCCAGACAATTAACCCTTGTATTTCAGTGGGCTGTGCAAATCAAAACGCAACCCCATTACCATAATCTTCTGCACGCTATGTAGATTGCTTCAGTATTCATAACTGTTCATAAAGATTTTCCTTTAAAATTAATCCATCACCTCAATAATTCACAACGCCATGCAGAAAATGCCAGTTCTCTCTCATGAAAATCTAGTGCTCACAACATTCAATGGATCCCAATCAAAGAAGGGAGACTATCTTGTCTGCATTAACTACCACAGGGGTCCCAGTGGCTGTATCCCTTCATGGCTCTGGCTTTTACATCCAGTAAGGGCCCTCTGTCCCAGTCTCCATCACACTGCAAGGCCCCCACCAGGACTGGTGACCATTATGCCTCAGAGGACATCTCCCACCGATGGTTTCCAAGCAGGGACTAAAGAGGAGTTCTGATGTTATTTCCAACCAGGCCAGCTCTGTAAGCTGGGAAGCAGACTGGTTTCTTGGTTTGGACAGACAGAGTGGGATGTAAAGATGCCTTCTTGGTGCAGTGTTACACGGCTGAGGACAAAATGCTCTCCCCGTAGCTACTTCAGGAGTTTCTTCTGACATTGCTTGTGCTTCATGGCCTATTAGGTGGCAGCTTCAAAACATATTAGAATTGACCACAAGACAGACTATTAAACTTCTTGACAAGTAATTTGACTTTCATAGGATTCAGCTGATGAAAAATTCACTGCCCTGCATCTACCTCTCATGAAGGGCCTTGTCTTTGTACAAGACACTATGAAATAAAAGCGGGTTTCTTTCAGAGTAAACAGGTCAGGAAAATTTGTGCCGAATCTGTATGGTGCCTCAACTTTCTGGTCTGGAAAAGGCTATTAATTGTATTTGTATATGTGACAATCTAAGGGGGGGGGGAATCCCCAGTGAATGGCCTATGTTTTGTCTTCTAGCGAGTTTTCCTGACTCTGGGTAAAGCTTCCAGAGTCACTAGAGAGAATAGAGAGAAAATAGAGAGCAGAACAGCACAGCAAAGAGAAAGAATCTGGGGAACAAGGGACCAAAGACAACTTTTACAATACATAACAACATTAATATTTAGCTTCCTTGCCAGTCTAGACATGTTCCAATGAGCTGCGTTATGCCCATAAAGCATCCCAGCCAAGGGGTGGGATGGAGGAAATCTCCTGGAGGATCTGAGTGATCCTCAGGTATTGATTTTACACAGTAGCCACAGGGTTGGCAGTAGTTATACACAGTTGAAGATTTTATGATGGATACATGAGCCCTGTAACACATTCAAGACCATGGACTGCTTATAAATAGATCACAACATAATTATAATGTTCAGAACTAGCCACCACAAATCCTGGGTTGAAGCCCCCATAACTCATTTTCTTCTGTGTATGTTGCACAGAAATGATTTCTTTTGAACTTCTAGTATTTAAAAACTGCATTTCCTTAATGTTAAAAGGACACACAGATTACAGGGTAAAACCTATTCCTTGATTAATATAACAAAGCTTATAGAAGTGTTTTTTCAGTAGCTAGCTTCAAAACTGTATTTAATACCTATCAGATTGTTCTTTACAAGTAATAAGCACGTGAACTCGCTCTAAGAATGTTCATTCACCAGAAACCTGAAGGAGTATTCACAAAAACTTTCTTGCACTACACTGCAGCGACAACATTGTTATTCAGTTAAAGATATATAGCTACAAAACTGTAACAGCCTAAGATCTACATTCGCCAGCAATACTACACCTAGAATGTTAGGAGGACAGCCTGGGATGTAGGGATGCCTCCAGAGGAATCCCTTGCATTATGGCTTACAGGGGCTGTGACGCATTTCTGTAATGCATACTTAAACATGGGGAAAAAATATTCTGCAACCATTTCCTCTGTTGCAGTTTCACAGCCCGATAAAATAATTAGCTCTGCCATGCCTCAAGTGACTTCAAAGCCACTGTTAGCTGACAGTAAATAATGAGAATGCTGTTTAAAATACAAGCAGTTATCAACATATTCCAAATATTTTTCATTTAATAGATTATTTGAAGATCACAGGATAATGGCCTCTTGATGATTTTTCCATCTGACACTGCAGCCACACACTGTCAGCTGAATCATCACTCAGTTTCATGCTATATTATAAACACATTAGAATAGCAAATATTTTAGACTAGTCTGAATACTTTGATGTGCAGATTCCTGCCTCACTATCTATTCATAGTCATCCTTGCAATTTAGAAACATTTACTATTTTCACTGCAAAGAAGGGGTTTTTTTATGTTGTCTTGCTAGAAGTTTTAAGAAATCTCTCTCTGCAGGCACTAGCTGATTGCAAACACAGGCACGCAGAAAAGCTCAGATACTTCAGAAGACCAGGAAGCTTAGCTGAAACACTGCATTTAGTCCCATTTCTCTTGCAATCACCCCAAGCTAAAAGCAAGCTGTAATGGGGACAAGAATTAGAACCAACGCAAGAGCACTTTTACCTTTTCTTTTTACCTGAGTATTATCACTTGCCAGTCACACTCGAAGTTTTATGTTAAACTTCAGTACTATGCTGGTATTTTAGGTCCCAAATAATAAAATTACATGAAAGCCTCTCCTGTCTTTCAATCAAAAAGACATTTAGTTGCTTCTCTTTCATCAGGAACAGTCACTTAATCCTTTGTTACAAACATTCCTCTTTCTTTAAATCCCCTGTTATTTGTTCTCTACAAAAGACCCAACAACCAGGATCAGATTAAGCTTTTTCAAAATAACTCTTTACTGCACAGCCTGTGACTTAGAAAGGATAGCAGTGGAACTTCTATCACATTAACCTTAACCAGAATTTACACGGAAGGAATTGCATCCTAACAACATGCTTTAGTTTTCTAAATCTCATCTAACATAGTGAAAGTTAGTATGTTCAACCATCAAACTCAGCACAATCAGAAATATCTTGAGCAGTAAATCACAATCCATACGTTTGGAAGCAAGGAGAAACTGGCAGCAGTACAAATGCAGACCAACTGCACAACTCTCAGGAAGACCTTTAAGAGCCCTTGGATATCAGCAAGATTTCCACCCCCTGTAAGAAGCCTGTGGATGCAAAGTGTTTTGCATGCTGCATGGAAAAACATATACTGACTTACGGAGAGGTCTGTCCGAGGCTTTGATTCCCAAATTATGTCAAAGAGTGACATCAAAAAAAAAAAAATTGCTTTATGACATTGCATTAAGAATTTTCCCTTTGTCTAGAAACTGTTCTGAAATAATTCTGTCGTAATTAAATAGCATGAGCAAAACTACTGACATACTGTGTTTGGGCTGAAGGACATGAAATTTTCACAAACACACAAATCTTACAGGCAGGTCTCCAGTACTGCAAAAACCCACAGCACAAAAAAAAACACCACATTGTCCACACTGCAGAATTTGCAACTTGAAGTTAAAGCCAAGAAATAAGCAAGCGTCACAAAGCGCAAAGAAACAGTAGGGCTACACTGGTCACAGTGGTGGGTTGCATTCTCAAAATATAAACCACCTGAGCACTGGGATGGCTTCTTTGGGGTGCAACACTAGAAGAGAGATACTGGAAAGGATCTGAAAGAACTTTATTAAATCAGTTTGCAGGTATTTAAAAAGATCATGGTGTAGACTGCATGATTTTTTTCAACAGTTAGTAAGTGGATGATGAAGGCTGGGATCACAGGTCCACTGGAGAGGAAACCCAAATTTTGATGACAATTAAAATCAAGCTAAGCCACAAAAGTCCTCAGGAAGAGCTGACAAGACCTTTCTGATACACAATACTAGGAGTTAGCCAGTTTACAGGAGCACAGAGGAGAACATGTGATGAAAGATGATCACTAACAGAGAACCAAAAAGAGGCACTTGAGAGGATAAGGCTTTATCCCCTGACACCGACTGGGGAAGATAAGCGTGTACAAAGCTTGACTTACTCTTTCCCCACAGAGCTACGAAAGACTAGATGAAAAACTTTTTCCTTGCAGAAAATGTGACCTTGTGTTTATTTAGGAGTAACTTTTCATTCACACTGAAACCGGTCAATTAACATTAAAAATGCAAAAGGAAAGGCTATAAAATCTGCCTTTGGGATCATTCATTTTTAATCATTCTTTTTAAATAGCCAAACAAAAGCAAAAACAAACTCTGTCATACTCCCTGCTTCGAGATGTGGAGCTGCATAAAACCAGTTACTTCTCAAGAGTGAGAAGCACAGACACTACAAACACAGGCTTCTATATGAAAACAAAGCTCTCAGAGGCTGACCCGGCAGTTGTTTCTTGTGCAGTTAATCCAGAATCCAACAAGTGTGTGAGGACATTGTGATGTTCCTCTTCACAACAAAGTTGACTAAGAGAAACAGGTGGCAATTAAAATTGAGACTTACGAGACATACTCTCCACTACAAATCTTCAGAAATAAATGCAACCCCAACTTTTATTATTTCTATGACTACGAGTTTCAAAACCATCAGTACAAGGCTTCTGTCCAGACTCCAAAGCATTTTAAAAAGTTCAGCAGTTGGACTGAATTGTTTTCTCTTTATATCAGTGGCCTTTTTGTCAGTGAATCCCTGGCAAGATTTACTGTGCCCACTGGCCTGTCAGACACAGCATAGATTCCACCATGTACACAGATAAAAGATGTCTCTGCCTGCCCCTTACCCTGCAGTACTATATACGCCATTTTTATGTATATAAACCAGAAAATTCCTAAAGGAGTTTTGTACCTAAGATATCTCCTGCTGCAATGGTACTCCCCGCCCCCCCCCCCTTCTATTCTCTGTTGTGTCTTCCAGTATCCACATTTGTATTTCAGAAATGAAACCAAAAACTATTGTTTCTATAATGGAAAAACTATGAACTATTCCTAAGGAATGAGTGATTTACCCTATTGTTAACAGATACTACAGAAAAACAACAAAGGCTCCTTTTTTTCTAGGAGCAATGGCTGAATTAAGAAGATATGTAGAGCCACAAAAACTATTTCAAAATAAATTCTGCCTCAGGCTTGCCCCTTTCCTAATGAAATGACTAAATCTCTTCTTATGTGTTAAGAACAAGAAACCTTATGTTTCACTTTATTAGGTTTTTAAATGTTTCGTAGTGTTTTATTTTTAACTTAAATGGATTCTGTATCATACACATGCCATAAAGCACCAAGGTTAAAAAATCCTTCTTTGTAGAAGACTGAAAATCCTACATTCCATCACTGTTCAACACTGGAGTTGGATTTTGGTGTTAAATCTACAGACTGGAAGAAAGGAATTTGAGATATTCACTATTTTCTACCCATTTCTGCAACAAAACTAACTTTCTCTGTAGAAACTCTTCTTTCTCAAATCAAAACGTGTCTTCACATTTTTCAGTATCTAGCAGAGGTCATTTAATCCCAGCATATATATAAACAGAATAACTATTAAAAAAAAAGAAAACAAATAGAAAATTGGCTCTTTCAAAGACTTGATTTCTTCTCTGTTGAAGAAAATTTTAAATGCATTGTAAAGCATTTGTTAAATGCAGTGAAGCCCTGTGTGATAAATTACACAAATTTTATCCAGCTACAAAAGACTTGAAGCTGTACAAATAAGTAACTTCAAACTGGCTCAGAGCCCAAGCTCATAAGGATGTTGTATTTATCAGAAAAATCTCAAGTAAATAAATAAATAATATTAAAAATACCATTTGATCCCCTATCTGAACTGTAACAGTAAATCCACCAGAAGACTGTCCCTCAACTGCCCCAGCAGATGTGGCCTTTATGCTCCCTTTGCAGTTGTACATATCATCCAGAACCTGTGCGTATCCTTTCCTACCAAAAATGCTTTGTCTACTAACGTAATCTCCTCACTGATGTTGCACAAAAATGTGCTGAATTAAAAGCTGTCATCTATTTCTCTGTTTAAGACAGAATTAACCTAAAAATTTTTCAGACTGTCCATTAACACTTCAACTTTGCTGGAGGAAGAATTATCATAGAGCATTTGCTCTAATTTTGCCTATTTCTCTTTTATGCCCTAAATCAACTACGAATGTAAGGAAAGGTTTTATCATATTATGAAAACACAGGCATACTTACAATTAAAACTAAATTGCAATAATTCATGTCTAAGACCAGTTGTTGCCCTTCCTGCTGCCACAAAAAAGCAACTTAAAACTTCTTCCCATCTGTAAATTTAACGGTGGTTTTCAAATTTTATTTCCACTGACCACATGTAGAATAAACTAACACAGCAGTGTAACTGTTTCTCTACAGACAAATAAAAAAAATCATGAGCATTAATCAACTATAGCCACCAACAAGAATCATTTAATGAGAATTGTAACAAGAATTCAGCACTATAAAGATGAACAAATTTATGACAATTCTGCATTAGGTTGGTTGTTGTGCATTTAAGAATAGTGTATTACACTGCAGGACAGCTAATGATAAAACATCAACTATCTTCTAGTCTGGCTGATTAAAAAAAACAAAACAAAACACTTTCTGAAACAGAGCACTTCTGGTTTTTTTCCTTATGTACCTTCTTCAGTTGATCATCTTCCTTTGCACAAACATTTAATTACACTGCCAAAAGAGTTGTGCAAGTAAAGCAAAATGGGGCCGCTTTAACACTTTGCCCATTTTGCAACTAGGCAGAACTATGATTACCACTTGGTTCAGTGGAGCAATTTGGTCCATTTTTCACCAGAAAGAATATTTCAATGCAAGAAGTTACTTTTCTCCTTTCAATATGAACCAGATGGGTAGAAGTCAGTTGCTTTTCATGAAACACATTTTCAGTAAACAGGTACTAAGCTGGCTCCACATATCGCATAATCTAAATAAATGAAAAAATCTACTGTCACAAAAACTGGACTACAATATTCACAACTGAATTTAAGCTATGAAATCACAACAGGGAGATATCAAAAGTTACATTACTAAAAAGAAAATCAATCTTATCAATTTTCACTTGATCCAATGACACCTTAAAATCTTGATGTTTCAGAAAAACCCGGCGCAAGTACCACAGAATTTAGAATTACAAAACCAAGACAGCATCAGTTGATACACTTCTTTTTACATGCAGACTAAGCAGGCTAATTTGTCAAGGACGTTCTCATGGTGGTATAGTGCTTGGCATTAATATGTTTCTGTAAAATTCCAGCAGAGCAAATAGCTGGAGTAAGTGTCAAGAAAACTCAGTTATCTGCTGTACTAATAACCACAAGGCTATACACATCATGCTGAGAAAACATCCATACGGAGCAATGTCATTACCTTAACATTTCAGGTTGGCTTGATGAGCTGTTTATTCCAATTAACATAGACAAAAATTGCTGGGTAACTACCACCTTCATTTAGGAAGTCTCTCTAACATTCAGCTTATGATGAGTTCTGCAACATACTTTCCTAAGGATCACAACATTTAAAGCAATATAAAATCACATATGGCAACTTCAATTTTATCTCCTCAAGCTGTAATCCGCAGATAGAAATAGCTTTCTAAGGAACTTTCACACATCCAACAGAAGGAATAAAGTACTTGATACTGCCTCTGATCAGAGAATATAAGTTAAATTTTCCTTTTACAAGAAGTTGCCATTCCTCAAGATTTAGCTTTTTTTTTTTTTTTTCCTTAAACAACAAACGAAAGCAGTCAGTTCATCCTTTTGGCTACTGGAATTCCAGTCTGCCATCCTCCTGCTGAGCTGCAGGCTTGGACAGCAATGAAAGTAACGTTAAATCACAATTTTGGAAACAGATGCTGATTTGAGGCTGTAAAACTTTATCTTTATAGAAATACAGGTGCATATTCGCTTATGTAGCATTTATACTGCTCAGACTGCTTTGTGGACCTGGGTACAGAACGTTACCCTTACTGCAACAGTACAAGAAAGAATAATATGCATCTAGAAACAAGGATCAAAATACAACTGTTAGTTGTGGTATCACCTCTGTTCCTCAGATCTCTCTGTTCATGATTTTTTGGAACAGATGACAAAATACTAGCGTAACTCCTACAGACTGCACAAATTAGCATCAAAATTCTACTGCTAACACGACAAATCCAGTCGCAAGTGATGTTGGTATGAATCAGATCCAAGCTACTAGTCAGTAGGAAGGCCGGAGGGGATAGCTTGAAGTGCAGTAAGGATAGATGTCAAGTTGCTCCTTCAAGTTTAAATAGAGTTATGCTAAAATCTGGGATAACATGGGGTGATTTTAGCACATTTTGCTTCTCTGCCATTAACCCGTACCAGTCAATTTCTGGTTTGTGTGAAGAAGTGGCAGCTCAAGTGTTTAGGAAACACTTCAGTGACATGTAGCTGACAACCCTGTCCCTAGAGCATGGCTGATTCAAGAAAACCATAGATTTTGGAAGGCTTTAAAAACTGGTTGGTACAATATTATGTAGTGTATTCACTTCACCAATAACCCTAACTTAACTTGGTCATTGTCCCACTAATATTGCAATTAAGACCAGAAAATATTTACATACTGAGGACTATAAACAAACAAAAAAATGTGTATATGCTCAAATAGCACATAAGTGAAATTTCCTCTAAGAAAATACTGATTACATGCTGAAAATCTACATCTCTGGTCATACTGCCATTAAGTGAACAAGCAAAATACTATAATCACAATGCATTTTTTCAAATAGCATATGTTCATTTCTATCCTTTTTAACACTTATTTCTGGAATGATTAATGAAACCAGAGGTACATACTAAGCATAACATTATTTCAACTATTAGAAATTAGTATTATTTTGTGTGTAAAAAGACATTCTTTTCTAAAACTCTATCCTGGGAAAATAAAACCTGCTTGTTTTCAGTGAAGTAATGAAGTAGAACACTCATTCATTCATCTACTTTGTGCTGTATTTTCTTTATTCCATTTGAAAGATTTAAAAATATTCCTTAGGAAAAGGTTGCTTTGTGCTAAGATATAAAGTGTGTGATTTCAGTCCACATGCTTACAAGCTGATCCTTGATCAAACTGAGATGTGGACAGCCATGTTCTTCGTAAAGGGAAAATGAAAATAATTAAACCCTTGCCACAGGAGAAGAAGTTCACAGAAAAATTCCTGTTGTTGGTCCTTGTTGAACCAAAATAGTTAGAAAAGCTCAGATCAGAATAGTGACTGGTTTTTCTCAACATCCATTGAAACACACAGTGCAAAGGTGGAATTAGGTCAAGCCTTCTCAAAATTAAAACCCCCTAATCTGCTCTAGCTTACATAATCATCTACAGTTTTCATTTACGATTTTGAAAATGGTATCCAAAGCTATGAATCCTAAGCTGTCAGCAGATTGGGTGATACTCTTGTTCCCATGATTTCCCATTATTTTTCCTGCTCATTTTAGGCAGGATTTCTACAAATTTAGAAATTGGAAAGTAGAGAATTCTCAAACGAAGGGTTGGTTTCTTTTCCCCTTTTCTTCAGAGGTAAATGTCACATCTAAATAAATACATGTAAAAAAATGAAGTGAAATATAAATTCCTGTCAATTTATCCAACTGTACTAGTACCGTTCTTGACATTCAGTAAATCCATCTGTATGATGATCCTGGAATGAAGGCAATGAACCCTTCTGTGATTTTTAAAAGTAAAGATAATAACTGTGCATCAGTTTCTAAAATGTGCACAATGTCTGTAACTGAAAAAGGGAAGTCATCCTTTTTACCACTACTAAGTGAAAAGTCACCTCTTTAACCACAGAACAATACTGGGCCTGACATGAAGCGGGTTCTAGAAGCCCTCACCTGCTGTCACAGCACCAAGCCTTGCCAGAAATCTCTGTTTATGCACTTACAAAGTACCACTGGTGAAAAGTGAAGTTCTTCTTTGAAAAGGAATCGAATAAATATATTCTTGAACTACATTCTTTTTAAGTGGATCAAGGCCAGAATAAACAAAACAAAGTATCTCTGAAAGTGTATTCAAGGCTTTTTCCAGAATGTCAACTCCAAATACAAACGCAGAAACACTCCTTTTTGTTTGTGGCCTTGTACTTGGCATGTACAAGCTCGAGTCACCTGAAAGAAGCACTGACTAAAGCAGCTATTTTAGTACTTCTTCGCTTCTTCATCTCCGGGTAACACAGTGAAAAACACATCAGGGAATTCAGATCATAATCATTCCATCAGAAAGAGCTTCATAAACCGCAACCAATATCTGCAATTCACTTCCTCACATTAGACCTGAATGCCAAAACTTATGCAAGACAAGGAGCATCAAAGGTAAACAGTGCAATTAGATGGGTCTTAGTAATGCACATTAGGAAATAAATTTATACTCAGCCTATATTCTGAAAGGAGAAAAAAAAACAAAAGACAAACAAGTGTGTCAAGTTTATAGAGAGAAATAAATAAAACAGCACTTCCAAGATGTTTTCGCTTAAAAGTCAGGAGCGTTTACTCATGTAGAACATAGGAGGAAACTTTTCAGTGTAGATAACAGAACTGGACATACACGCACACAACTGCACTAATGAAGAGCATTTCACAACCTGGATGGCCCACGAACAAAGGAAAGTTCAAACATATGCACAAACTGTATTGACATCACAGCATGGTACAGTTCAGAGCATTTCTAATAATAGTCAGCATCTCTCTCAGTAGAAACAACAGGATGAAATAACCAAAGTTAAAAATGATTGGCAACCTCATACACAAAACACTTGTGTCTTAATCCAGAGAGACTTACCCTGAGTTTTCTACAATCTGTCTAAATACTATAACCATAGGCATCCACCAGTAAAGCCATTCTCAAACTGCTCTCTACAATTATTTTAAAACTTTGGTATTAAATTGGGCCATTGCCACGGCCTCAAATATTGATGGCTACGATTCTCATCTCCAGAAGCAATGGACTCAAGAATCATGAGACAAAAAGACCATAAAAACTAGCTAGTACTCTCAGCTCATGGAACCTACTGTTACAGACAACGTTCAGATACTATTTCATACATGCCCTCAAAACTTATTACACTGTCTATCTCCAAAATACGTCAGAATACACCAGCCAGACCAGAAGTCAACGACAATGGGTGGGATAATTGGAGCAAAACAATAATAACATTGGCATGTGAAGAATTAATGAAATGCTGAGTACCTGAAAGAGCTGAAAACTGTACCTTGTTATCTACTGCAACTTCAATACTAAGACTTTAAAATGAGCGTGTAATTTATGTATCTCTGAAAATTTTAAACCTAGCTGTGAAATCCTCTTCCTCCGTCTTTAGAGTAATTAACTGAGGCTTGCATCCTACTAAGATGTTTATAATGTGGCCTTTTATTGTTTACAATTTTTCTTGCCATCAAGCATATTGGTTACATAAATATCTAAACTAAATGCATCTTTTTCCCACCATTTGTAAACTGTTGCAAAGAGAACTTGTTTTTTTCTGTGCTAATTGTTGAGACCATATGTTACCAGGAGTAGAATGGGTATTGAGTAAGATTTTAAACTGCATACAAAGTGAAGAATGCATCTAGACAGTAAACCCTGGATCCCAGCCCTGAAATCCTATTTTATACTCATTTCTTTAGCTTTGGGAAGACATAAAGACAGCCTGTAGCTTACAAGCAATAAAATATTGTCATTGACAATCCTAGTTTAAGCAGATGTTCTGCAGATGCAAAAGAAGATTTAGAATGTTTTCTGGACAAGCAGCCTGAAAATTACTCCCTCGCAGATGAATAAGCATCAGTACAAAACATACTGTTGCAAGCCTTGTATTTCTCTACAACAGATAATGAAAAACCATCTGTCCATTGCAGTAATTTGAGAAGAAGCCAGTCTAGCATACCATTTCACTTTTGTATTTAAAATATCCCACTAATAAGCAATATTTCCTAACTGTTTTCATTCTGTCTGAACATACTCAATAAAAATTTCATCGTGTTCCTCACCTCTGTTAAGGTAGACAACATGTAGATAAGAAGTAGGTTACACCCTGCAAGTGTAACTGAGCCTTTCTTTGGATTTGGAGAAGAAACAGCTTAACATTGAAAATTCATGTTAACCTTTTATTCTACGGGAATTCCTCTATTTAAGCATTTGAATAACTAGGTACTTAAACACCGAGGCAGAGAAAGAAAAGTAATATTTCTGAGACAACTAAGAAACCCCATAGACACTAATCACCATTTTTAATTACCTGATCTTCAGAAAATTACAACTCCGAATTCAGAACTCTGCATAACCAGCCAAAAAGGTAAACATTCCGTTTTTTGAAGGGTCTGGCAGCCATTACTTTTAACAATTAACTCATTTTGGCCTCTTTTAAGAGAGAAAAAAAAAAAAACCACAAAACAAAACCACAAAACAAAACACCAAACAAATGTGTGACACATTATTTAACACAGTGGGCATTTTATGATCAACATCTAGAGCTCTCAATATCCAATTCTACTCTAATTCTACTCTTAATTGCCAGAAAGTGTCAAAAGCCAATGGTATTAAGAGAGAGATTGTACTCAGTGCTGCTTCAGTCTAACATATAATGTCAAGAATATGTCTGCAATTAAAATTCACACAATAAATTATTTCAAGCAAGCACATTTTATTATCAGTGGAACCACATGTTGATGATGAGAAATACATGATGGCTTGGTATTCTACAGTGTATTATGCAAAAGAATGTATCAAAGGTCAAAGCTTATCTCAGCCTCATAATAATGTGGGCTGCGAGCATAATTAATTTATAGTATGATTTCTTATGTTGTGCACAACACTAAAAGCCATTTTATTCCAGAATTTTCTTTTTATGTTGCAAAGAGAAATCATACCAAAAGTTTCCAGTTTCCTCTTTAGGGACTGGGGAGAAGAGGAGAGAAGTTCTTTAATTTTTGTTGGTAAGACCAACCAATTAACCATTAAAAATAGTGGATTTCAGTTGCTTAAAATGCTGTCAAATTTTGGTGTTTAGGTATGAGATTTCCATGCCAAATGGGGGCCACCTTACATTACAAACAGGCAGAGAACTGAAAAACTCTTCACATTTCATGTACAAATTTACCATAGGGAATAACACCAAATGAATGACAAGAGGAACGATACACTATATATTGCCAACAGAACATTACTGAAAATGTGTTAAGAGCTGTAACATACATCACAAATTATTGTCAGCCCCAAACCACACAGGGTGACCCCTCTCAATACGATTACATCGGAATGCTTTCAGCCTAAATCTGAATATTTCAGTATGTTATGTGGCAGCAGCTGCTTAATGTTCAGTCACTTTAGTTCTACACTGAACTTAGCTTTAGTGCTTAGCTTTAATATGTGACTAGTTTTATTAACTATGTGAAGAGATCATCAGTTGAACAAATACCTAAATAACTGACACCATATCTCTCAATTAGTCCTAATTTTGAGAACTTCCCAAAGTGCTTCAGTGCTCTCTTTAGGATCTCCTTCAACTACCTCCTTCAAAAGTCCACACCTTACAAGTGCTTTTCTTCACTAGCCTGTTCCTATGATGTTTCAATTTTGGCCAAAGTCCTAGTGTTTCCTTGTGGCTAAGTTTTCTTTTGAAAGAAGTTATCCCTATTTGCCTGCTGAAACTAAATAAAGGTTATATATTAATAACAGAGAATATATTTCAAATTAAGTAATCCAATATTTAAAGTTAAATATCATCACTGTAAAAAGACCCTACAGTTCGAAATCTTTAACAAGGAACACTTGTTGACAATTAAAAAGATGTTAATGAGAATTATTTATATGTAAGTACTTGTACTTCAGCAATGAAATATATTTTCTAATTCTCACTGCTATATTTTCATACAGACCACCATATTTTGCAACGCTCCCATTGCCTGCGTTTCATTTGGTCATTAATAATCTGACCACACTTTTTCCACATACATAAAGCTTTAATTACAAATGTATAGTAAGGAGCGTGCACTTCTGACTTCAGCCTCAAGAGAGCAGGATCTCTAAACAATAGGATGGATGAGACATTTGTTCTCTGTCAAATCCAAGGGAGCTTATTTTTTACCGTCAAATGTTTGCATCACATTTTTAGCTTCAGCTGGAGGCCAAAAAGCTAACGTGATAACGCAGCAACACTTATGTTAGGAAGAGTGGTGTTCTACAAAGGGTTAACTGGCCCTACAAAGAAGTCTGTCACACAGCCAAAAGTTTTTTCTTTTTCTGTCCTATAACCAGATAGAAACAGCACTAGAGCAGCTGTTGCAGAAGCAATGTCATTCAAACTACTATATATACTGTTGTCAGCTATGTCAGTTACCTTTATACACTCCAAATTAAACATGGCAATTCCATGGGAAGGTGAAAATGCTGTAGAGTAGTTAATGTTGACAGTAGCTGCTAAAAGGTCATTTGGAGACGCTCATTAGTTGTTTGCTTTAACAGACAGTCATTATTATTGGCAGCAGAAATTGGCAAAAAGCACTGTTATTGTCAGAAAGTATTAAAAGAGTGTCATTTGTCAATATGTACTCTTCTGAAGAGCAGCAGGCTAAGGAACTCCAGCTTTAAAGTTAAACGGGAAAAAAACAGCTCTAATAACCCTGATGTGTTTTTTTTTATCTGGTTCCAGTTTGGGACTAGCCTATGAGCAGCTGTGAGTCATTCAACTGCAAAGATATTTGACGACTGGAAAGAAACTGCCACAGTACCTCAGGTAACCAAGCAAAAGTCTCTAAGTAGCTATAGTCAGGGTTGGTTCAAGCATAAGCAACATAGGCAGCAAGGAGACATGGCTGTCATCTTTTCTTTATTCTGTTTTCTGAAACTCCTGATACTCTCACTGAAGGAAAGGTCATTCAAAAGCTTACAACTCAAGAATTCATATCTCAAAACCCTCCAGGACTCTCTGCCTCAAATACCAACCACCCCTCCCAGAGTTTCACTTAAGACACCAAAACTCTCACTGATTCTGCTCAAGCTTTTGTGTAACTCATTTCTGGATCTCACAAAACGGACGCCTTGCCTTCACCACGAGGAAGACTTGAACCATCTCACTCAAAAATGATCCAATACTGGTATTTAGAGAGGACCTAAGAGCTTCCAGTTCTGGAGCCTGTACAAAATTCCTAAATCCCAAAGCAGTATTTTTAAACATAAACTATCTCAGTAAACTTGTTTAGTAAAATTATCAATTGTTCCTTCTCTGAAAGAAAATTAACCATTATTTTGCCAAAACCATGACATTGTTGGTCAATCACCAGCTGTTGACTGCAGCAAAGAAAGACAGTTTTTGCTCTTGAATTTAACTCCTAGCCTTACTACCCTTGCTTTCCATAGGCTGTGCAAATATCATAAAACTCAATCCATAGATTGTTTTGGGACCTTGTACCAGCCCACTATCCTCTCTGTCGGGGGGGCAGAAAACCAGAACAAGACTGAACATCAGCTTTTACAGATCTGCTATGAGCTTTTCCAGAAAAAAAACAAAACCAAAACAAAACAAATACCACCCCACACAAAAAAAACAACCGCCACAGAAATACACACACCAACCATAACCCAAACAAACCTCTGTTTGCTCTTCCTCTTCCACCTATTACTCTATTGTCTAAATACAAATCCTGAATACTTACAAAAATTACTAACTAAATGAAGATACACATTTATTTTTCCTGCACTGGTGAGGGAAATAAATATATTAAGATTCCATACCTTTTTTCATGCCAAATACTTGAGCAAATGCTAACCTTTAAATGAACAGTATAGTTCCGGCTCAGAAGGTGAAAGAACAAGTTGCATCTCTCTGTAACTTTCCTTTAAGGCATTACAATAATGGAATTAATGCCTTTTTTTTATGCTATCAAGTTATATTAAAAGCATTATTAAGCCCTCCCCAAACCTACATCCTAATAAATGTCAAGTCTCCAATTATTAGATATTTAAATATTTGTACTAAGAGTCTTCAATAATGAGAATACACATTGCAGATGTGTGCTACTGTACTACTGAAGTGAGATAAATCACGTGGGGCAATTATTCACAAAACCTTAAAGCTGATTTTCTTATCAAATCTCAATGAAATTACTTTTTAATATGGTCACAATTGCACTAATAATTTAGAATTATTATTTAATAACTTTCAGAATAAACACAGAAGCACAATTAATTTTTTGAAGACTCTGTAAGAGCCTGTCAGGAAGACATTTAACCGGGGCTGTTTATTGAACACATAATTTTCACGTTCCTTTCCTAGGTTAAGCAGAGCAACCCGTCTGCCTAGGTAAAACTGGTTGCTTTTGTCAGTGGGCAAGATGATGTTCCACAATTACCAAGTCCCTTTTAGTCCCTACTTTTTCCATAAGAAAGAAAATAGGCTAAGTTATGTAGTACACTTTCATCTCGCCATCCCTTACTTGACCATCTGCTGTGTGCATTAAGCTTTCTAGAAGTTGAAAAAAGTGAAAGCCACCGTAAGCCACTGGAGAAGACTGCAGAAACAACACAGAAGCCAGCAACAGCAGAAATGCCAGTGCAAGTCTTAACTCCTTAGGACCACATACAGCTTTGAGTGCTAATTTTGACCTTGATAGTAATTTTTTTCCTAATTTACAAGTTTCCATTTTTAGTCAATTCATTAACATTGAATTTGATTTTTAAAATTAATTTACAGTGTGGAAGAGGGCAGTATCTTTTCACTTCAAAGATTTACATATTCTTAAGGGACTTGTTCATGTTCCTGAATCAAAAGAAGGGATGGTTACTGTGTTACAAAAGCAATAAAACATGCAATTTACTGAAATATTATCTGAAAATATTATCCATGGAAGAATGGTTCTGATTAGCTAATAGCACTAGATTGGTGTATGATTGCAAGCTTTGTAACTGTTTGATAATATAAAGTGTTATTTGTTTCTCAAAAGGACGTTGCAGCACATAATGCATTTGCTGAGCTCAGTGATGTTAGCCTTATAAATCACTCGACAAGTTGCATTCTTCAGAAATAAAAATCTGTGTTGTATTGTTACAAATTCGCAGTGTGTTAATAAAACACTTGAGAGACTTGAAGCAATTTCTTCTTTACACTTAAAATAATTAAAAGATGATAACTTCTAATGATCAATTTAAGTTACTCTTACAAGAAGTAATAATAAAAGATAACTACAAGGTTCGCTTGAATGACATCTTTTTCTTCTATTTTCTGGGGTGAAATAAAACCATCATTATTGTTAAAATAGGTATCCAGTATTTCCTTGGCTTTTGGGCAGACTGAATTATCCAGTTCCTTCAATGTGCTCACATATCACCTTTACTCAGCATCTGATTCAAGCTTTGTTGTGTTGATTAATCTATCGCAAACAAATATTATGCCACAATCACACTTGCACTGAAATGAAATCTTGAGGCACTCCATCCTCAAACTGTCAGACACCTGCTGTTCTGGGTCTCAAGAACCCAAAACTGACACATCTTTCCAGCTACAGAAGTATGATGTAATCTTGAAAGCTATTCAAAATAAATCACTGGAATAGAAAGAAGTAATCTATCTTAGTTACATACACAGCTTCTATTAGTAAAGCAAATGAATAACCACTTATCTTTGTCATCGTTATACTCCAAAACTCCTGCTGGACAACAAAGCATGTATAACAGACAGTGGAAGGTGTCAAGCGATCAAATGATTTACAGAAGGTTATACAAGGAGGATACAGCAAAGCAAAGAAACCAGTATCTTGAAATTAGCACTGAACTGTGGAAACAGGTTTTTTGGAACACCATTGCAATCTCAAATATTATGGCTGTCCATTTGGGTTAAATCCTACTCAATAAGTTGAGTGAATAAATTACTTAATGGGTTCTGCACTTGAAAATTTTTCCATACAGCACTAGTGTACATGATTACCTCATCAAATAATGCTCAGTTCCTAATAAAGACAGTCCTTGGCTTAAAAATAATATTATTTAAATATTTATAAAATAGTAATTACTAGTCCTTAAAGTCATTTCAAACAGCTTAGGGACAGTGAAGTGTTTGACACTAGAAAGAATCTAAAAAAAAGGAAAAATTGGTGCAGCATCATCTTTAAGAGCTAGCTGCTTGACTTGAGTTTACATAAAGGAAAAATTAAGACAGAATACAGCTGAATAGGCTGTGGCAGATAAGGACTATCCAAGCACAAAAGAAAATAATAAAAATAATAAATAATAAGCCAGTGGCCAATGTAGTAGAAATGACAGGATAACCTTTTCTAGGTCTGTGGTCCAAAGGTTCATTAAGGTTTCCAGAGTTTTTTCAGTGAAGATGCAGTAGTCAGACTGCAGATGATCCAGAGACCTCATTAGTAACACAGTGCTCAGTTCACCAGGCTCCTTCCAGCTGAGAAGCTGTACTGACATACAACAAAAAAAATATTAAAAACCGTGTTAATTATGTTAGTTTCACCTGTAAGTAATTTTCATTATTACAGAGAGGTCACAAGCTTCTGAGTGTCAAAGGATGTCATCAGTGAGACAAAGGTACTCATAGAACAATCTCTATTAATAACATGGCCAGTAGTGCAGAAGTCTTGAGCCTCACTACTTACAGTTGTTCCTGATAGAAAGGTATCACTCCAACCATATGCAAAAAATTAAGATTCTTCTCGCAAACTAATTTTTACTTTAAAACGTCCTGGACTCTCTGCCACAAAAATCTGTGGATTCATTACAGTTTTCAAAGAGCTACCATTTACATCAGACTTCTATCTAAATAAAAACCTTTTCCTAGCTTTCCCCCCCGCCCCTTTCTCTGTGGTTCAAGAAAACAGCTGTTAAACTAGTAATGAACAATAATTAGCCTATAACTGCAGCTACTTGCATGATATTTGGTCTATTCGCAACTTCATCAAACTTGTATTATGTCCAAATAGTTGTTTAGCTTGTTTGTCCATTCTAGCAGTAACAAGGGAAAAAATCCTCTCTTTTAAGAGCTTAATCTCTCATTAGCCTTTCCACTAAACATTCACTCAGCTATCACTAGGCTGCTGCTGTAAATGTTTCAAAACTTTGCCTTAATAAACCAGTCACTTGCTAAATCATATACTGTTTTTCCCTGCACCCAATACTGGGAACTGAGATCACATGTACAGATTGTACAGATGAGTACATTTAATAGTTAATGACCTGAAAGCTGACTCTTAATTTAAATTTCTCCAATACTACATTCACATTCGCCTTGAGGTAATGCAGAATACTTGTGAAATACTTGGCTTAGTCACCGAAACTCCTCTTCATTTAAAGAATCTATTACAGCTTCTGCAATTTTACATTTTACTTCATGGCTACATTCAAACAAAATGAATTATTTTAGTGCCAAAATTAATATTTTAACAGGAACTTTTAAGGTATATGTTATCATGAACAGCACTAGAACATCAAAATACAGAATCCATGCAGAATTTACCCTTTGCTCACAGCAGATAAGCAAAGAAAGAGGACTGATCATAGGATGTAATAATTTACCCAAATTACATGATACTAAACATACAAATGTATCTATTTCACAGGCCAGTATTATTTATGACGTATTACTGTAACTCCAATGTCTTAATTCCTTCTGAAACTATGACTCCTTTTATTCCCATCCCAAGCAACAAAGACACACACTGAAACTCCTAAGCCAGTGCACTGCCACCAGGGTTCCCTGTGCAGTCCACAGACAGGGTTGGCCAAAGAGCTGTTCCTCACAAAGTCTGTTGGGAGGTCTGTCACAGGGGTGGCAGAGGGTAAGATGTCCTACATTCCATCCAGTGCGGCAATTCTTTAACGGGTATGAAGAAAACTATCATAGTAGACCGTATCTGGAAAGCAGTTTAGTGGTCTGGTAAATTAATTTAAGGAGAATGCTACAGAATTTTACTCTCCCATCTGTTCTCCTCCTGCAAGCAGTGTCACTGCTTGTCTCCGATGCCGAATTCCCATTCCTAGGTCAATACCAGTTACATTCTCTCCACTGACCTGGCTTGTCATTTTTGTTGCCTAGCAGCAGGTCTTTGGGATCTTGTATAGCATGACTTCTCTGCAAAGGATGGTACATCAAAGTCACCACTTGAATTGCCTGGAAAAATCTTCTCTGGAGCCGAGTGATGAGCACTGCCAAAGCCTCTGAAACAACCAGGAACTGTAGAAGCTGGGGTTCGGTCACTCTTCAGACACAGTAATCTGCCTTTCGTCAAAGAGGCAGAGGTCTGCTGCTGCGTTATGGCTTTGGGGGCTTATTTTCGTGCAGCTGTTGCCACAGCAACTCAGGCAAACAACACGCCTTCTGGCTTACTTTGCAAAAACCAAAACCGAAACTAACTGGAATATGCTCGCTCACCTTCACCCTCAGTGTCCAGGCTGGCTGCTTTCCACTGCTGACTGACCCCAGGTTGCATGGGGCTTTGCAGTGGATCTACCTGCATTTCTAAAGAGTCAACATCCCCAAAACACCCTGTGGGCTTTACAACTCTAGGGGTAGGTTTTTTATGAAAATAAAAGCTTCTGAGGATATAAGCAATTCAGTGAATTTGTCGATGGTTCCAGTTATTATGATAAATTGAATTTGTAACTTTAGACTGGTTTACTTATGTTTTACCTACTTCAGATGATTACAGTTTTCTCAAATAGCCTACACTTAGCTTGCAAATTTGGCTGCCATCATCTATATCAAAGAACATTTTTGCAGCCAGCATTTTTTCCATGGGAGACCAAAATTCACTTTGATAACTTGTGCTTGCATGGGACATTCATGGATTGCTAACCCAGACTGCACTGGTTTTGAACTGAACCTTTTTATTCTAGCACATTTGTGGAAAAACTTCTTGCTGCATCAGAACCACAAAAATTTTACTTAATAAAAAGGTAAAAATCATTGTAAGTCCTGACCCCTTGTAAATACGGACAGAATGACAGAGCAGTTGGCAGCATACTTAGTCTATCTGAAAAAAAAAACCAAAAAAACAGTATGACATCAGCAGCCAGCTCAGAAATCAGTGTGGCAGCACTGGTTTCCTTTTGCATGTTGCAGTAAGGAACAAGGAAGAGCTTTTGATGGTGTATTTTTGAAACCATGAAACCAATTCTAAACTTCTTAGTACCTTGTACTCAGTTCACAGAGAAATGGATTTAGATTATAAGCAAAATCTTCATTTCAGTATTGACTGTTAATCTGTATTGACTGTTAATCTGAAGTAAGTTAGTTAAGGGCTCTTACTTGCTTCTGGCTAAAGGTATCTTAGGAAAAACCTGCAAACCTGCCACAACAGAGGAGGGAAGAATACCAAGCAGTTCAGTACTGCAAGTGCCCATGCAGCAGAAAGATAAACTGTGTCAGTGATGAAATTATGTAACATCCTCCACCAATTTTAACAGATACTATGTTGTCTACTTTAGAAATACAAGCCTTAGAAAGAGGGTTGTCTGCCACTGCTGCAGCTCCCAGCTTTTGTTTAGAAAATTCCAGTCTAAACTCCAATTTACAAACCTGGTTTTGCTGTTGGCTGCATGTTTCATTTCAACAATTATGTCATTAAGTGTTTGGATTAAGCATTTTCATAGTCCATCTGCACAATTAAATAGTAGTGGCTTTATGGTGGGAAATCTCTTGCTACAGTGAATGCAGTAGCTGATCTCATTTACATGCAAGTGAGCCATCATTTAATTCCCTACATAATGTATAAAAAGAAAACCTGTTTCAATACTATCCCAAATGCACATGACAGCACAAATAAAGTGCTTTCAGCTTTAGGATATCCATTACAATTAATTATCTATAAAGTCCTTGCCATAAACTGTGAAAAAGCCCTTTCTTTTGAATAAATGGAACTTCATCAGAATTATACAGGCACCTGAACTGACTGCAAATGAAAGCAAATATTCATTGACATTCTGTTACAAACAAAGGCCTATTCTCTATGAAGTTGTCTGACACAGGATTTTAGTGCCTTGAATTTCTAGTATAACAGACAGCATTATGCTTTTACTAGCAGATAAAGTTAAGAAAGTGTGGCTTATATTTCAAGAGATAAAGCCAAGAACAAGAGAAAATATGAATATTTTCTGTCAGTTTATGTCATTATAAAATTAGTGGTGCTATTTCACAACCATTCAAAAAAGCTCACTCAGTGGCAATTAAGACTACCCATTATCCTAAGTATTATAAATCATAGAATGGTAGGGGTTGGAAGAGACCTTTGAAGATCATCAAATCCAATCCCCCTGCCAGAGCAGGATCACCCAGGGCAGGCCACACAGGAACAGATCCAGGTGGGTACTGAAAGTCTCTAGAGGAGGAGACTCTCCAACCTCTCTGGGCAGCCTGTTCCAGTGCTCCACCTTCCTCAGAGTAAAGAAGTTCTCCTAATATTGAGGTGGAACTTCCTGTGTTCCAGCTTGTGACCACTGCCCCTCATCCTATCACAGGGTACCACTGAAAAGAGACTGGCCCCTTCAAATATTTGTAAACATTAGTAAGATGCTCTCTGAGTCTTCTCCAGGCTAAAGAGGCCCAGTTCTCTCAGCCTTTCCTCATAAGAGTGATTTTCCAGTCCCTAAAATAAAGTACCAAGTCCCTGTAAAGCAAGTAATAAATGAGAAATCTCTCATAGAGCCACTGATAATGCCCAAGAAAAACAACATCTAAGTAGACTATATTCTAGAAATATCTATGTGGAAAGGATGAACTATACTACTGTGGAAAAACCTACCTAAGGATATAAATTTCTTCTGTTTAGGTAGAAGATCAGTGAGTTGACAAAAGCTCATTGTAATGAATTCCTTCTCCCTTCAGGAATACCCAAAAAGAAAGGGAACATTTTACCTTTTCAGTTCTGTGATAAGTCCTGTCTTCTTGACACCTCATTTGCCAAGGTTAATATGTGCCTTTCATTGTCCTTAAATACATCTGGGTTATTACAGATACTAAAGTTACCTGGCGTTTTGTAGGAGAGTCAGCATTTGCTGTGTTATGAACTCTGCATTGTAGATATTTTAAGCTCCTTCCTCTAGGTGAAATCACTTCTGTAACAATGGCTATTCTAAGTATCTATTTTGGGGTGGACCTGTATTAAAATGATAGCACAAAGTTGGCATTAAAATACAAACTAGAGAAAGTCCAGCAGAACTACTACTGAGATTCCTTCATACTTGTTTCACAGCCTTTCAAAAATCAGAACCTACATTCATATTGATTTTACGATGAATGCACCCGAGATGAATTAATGCCATGTTCACTGCTGCCTTTTCTCGCCTAAGTGAGGTGCGTTGTCTCACTGAGCATATTAAAAAAAAAAAAGAAGACAACCAGTAGTGGAATAAGTTTCTCTTACAGTGTAACCATTATAGAGCTTGCCTAATAATGCAGTAGGTGTGACTAGTTTAGTGCATTATGAAAGAAGGAAAGCTGTGATTTAATTTACTCTACTATGCACAATTGGAAAGAAAATACAGTTTGGAATACTATTAATACGAAATAATATTAATACTATATTCACTGCAGCAACACTAACATGCGTGCTGCCTATCCCTTCACCCTCCGCCTTCACAAAGAGTCAATGCAAAGTTAATTTGTCTAAGAATCTCAAGCAATGATAGTAATTAGTTAACCTGGAATAAGAGACTAAAACATTGGGAAGTCTTAAATGGAGAGTTGGGTATGTAACCAAAGTAAAGAATTCTGAGAAGCCAGCTGGGAACGCTGGAGTGAGCTTGCACTAATAGAAATTGTAATACATAGTTAGAAAAAGAAGATAAACATTAATCAAGTGGCTGGCAAGAAAATTAAGTGGTTCAGATGAAAAATGAGGAAAAAGCGTACTACACAATGATCTGGAATCCCGAGTGTAAAGCTCAGATAACGAAGAGAAAGACCAGGAACAGGAGCCTGGATTATCCTGCTATTCAGAAATAAAAGTATCTTTCTGTATCTCAATCCCAAAACCAAGTCTGACACGTTGAGCTGATGTTAACTAGAGCATCTCCACTGAATCACTGGGGATATCTCTACACCAGCTCAGAATCATTTTTCCTCGTATCTCCTACACATTAAATAGTCTTTCTCAGGAGTAAGAGCAGTCACCTACAATTACAGTTTCTGACACTGAACTTCACACTATCTGTCACTGCAACCTTGCCAGAGCCCTAAGATCAAATTTTCTAACTGTTTACACTGTCTAACTAGAAGTCTTGGACTGTACTATGGGAACGTTAAACAACACTTAACTAAAACATGTCTGGCTAAGAGAAACTTCCTTAAAGACCACATGATTCTGACTTCTTCCTTCTGACACCCACTCTCAGGCTGGCTGGACAACCCACATTAGAAAGAATTGCTGCTGAAACTGTAACGTGCATGCTGAAAAGCAAGAAATACCACAACACCCCCATTCTGTTCCCCACTTCCCTCTGTTGCCAACCAGGCTGTGCCTCTTCAAACCCCTGTCACATAGTCAGTCACTCTCGTTTAAACAGCCCAAGTGCCTAAAAAGGGTCTGTCATGTCATTTACAAAACCAAGCAATGCATTTTTTTGAAAAACCAAGAGATTAGTAGATACAGACTTAAGTAAAACTCCAGATAAACATGAACTGAAACATTTCTGACAGATAGACAATGACAAGCCAGATTACCACACTAAAAGTTTGGAGACAAGGGGATATTATGATGATGTCTAGAATAAAAATCTAAAGGTTCACAAGTGTTTCTTTGCAAGACATCTAAATAGTTCCAACAAGAATACTGCTTAACATACTCTTTGGCAATGATACCTTTAGAATCTCTTTTAGTCTAATAAAACTTAACTGACCTATCAAAAACATACCAATCCGTAGCTAGAAGGTACTACTGCTAAATCAGTATCACTGAAAAAAAAAAAAAAATGAGCACAAATCCCTAGTTTACCTTTGAGTAAGTAGGAGGGGGACAAAATAGGCACATGTAAGTGATGTTCAGTCCCCACTGCCTGTGACACTGTGTACCACTCAGCATTATCAGTTCTTTGCTACTTTGTAACAGTCTTAATATAAATGAGGGACAGCTTTACAGAATCACCAGTATCATGAAAATTTTGGGGGGGGTGGCAGGATGGGCACAGAGAGGCAAAAGACAAAAGCAAGCTGTTCCTGAAATACAACACTAAAACAACCCAAAAGCCCAGATACACCAGGATCAAATAACGGCACTCTACAGCACCACGCCTCTCCACCTAAAGAGCAGGGTTGCAGATGTGCCATGTTCCCTTCCTTCTTCACTGCCCTGAATTCATCACCACTTATGCCAGCCTCATTTTCTTGTCATTGTCAGGAAGTACGAATACTTTTATCAACCTAGGCATATTCAAAGTCTATCAGTGTATGTTAGTGTTCCTAACCCCATGTGACAGACTATGCAGATGAACGCCTTAAAAATAAGCTAACACTGAGGCACAAGTGTGAGCACAAGCCCAGCCATCAAGGATATTAGGTGTGGAGCGGTCATTCTACAACAATTAGGTACATCATCTACTTCTGAATAATGCACATCAACCACTCCCACAGCAGTATCAGCTGGCTAACCTGCTAACCTGCTTCCCCCCTTCCCCCCAGTATCAATTAAAAAATGATGCACCTAAGACATCAAAAGCAATCTTATTTGTGAGTCCCAGTACTGTATAGCAAAGAACGTATCCCCAAATTTCTCTGGCACACAGACAATTCAAATAAATAGCTGACTGCAGAGTTAAGTATTACGTTTCATGGTGCTATACTGCATCTGCATAAGTCTCCTCTTCATTGTTAATATCAACATTTTGCTGCTACCCCCTAACCCGAGGGATGTTACTTTTTCCTTTTAAATTTTGGACTACGAGGAATTTTTACTTTTCACAAAAAAAACTCACACATATAAATAACTGATTCTATAAATCATAATGACAAGATTTTCACAGTTATGTTAAACATTAAAATAATGCATAAACTCTTGAAATGCTTTAAACAGACAGCAGTACACATCCAGACTTATACTTCATTCCCCTCAAATCAGCCAGATGTGCAAAAGTGTGTGAAGTTATTTAACATAAAAATAAAATTCTCAGTGACAACATAAGAAGCCTTCTTTCTTCAAAGGTCAAATTTATGCTCTGTAGATTCTGAAATGTACTGGGTTCCAGTGCCAGAAACATAGAATTGAAATTAAACCATTTATTTTCCTCTACTATATCCAGATTTCTGTTCACTGTGTTTATAGTGAACATACTTCTGCAGTCTATTATTCCAAATTTGTTCCAAAATCCCAACTGATAGAAAATACTAAAAATTTATGGCAAAATACTTTAAAACACTGGCATTTCAAATCTTATTTAATGCTTCAAAAGGAAGTAAAGCAGTTGAGCAAAGCTACGTTGTGTTCCAAAGCATCAATGCTGCTGCTGCATTAGAAATTAAACATCCCTCCTCTAAAAATACAAACTATTACACAAGAAACTAGATGGTAAAGAATGAATCCCACTGACTTCCATTTTAAAAGTGACAAGCTTCCTCAGAGGATGTTCCTTCCCTTCTCATCGGTGGTTGCTTTTGGGGAGAATTAATTGTGTTTTTTGTGGAGGAGAATCCCCCCCCTTTCTCTTTAAGTCTGGAAAACTTGTAAGAAAGGTGGAAGCTGATTTAGGAAGAAAAGATACCATGTTATTTATGTTTAGCTCAGATCGGTGATCTGGAATATGAACGGAGCTTAGTTGAAGATGGCTAGTGTAACAGTTACACCCTGATAAAATCCTTAAAAGGTGGTTTGTTTGTTTTTTTTCTAGAGGGGAAAAAAGTCTATTTTGAACAAGATAGCAGATACTAAATGTAAAGTTATATCGCTTTTTCTTTGTTAAATTATATTAGCTGGTCAAGAAGAACCCTAGAAACTACACTAACTTACACATGGCTCAAAACGTTCAGTTCAAATGCCATAATTTCAACCCTCTTCACAACAAATTTAAAATTGTGTCTGGTGTCATCATTCTGCTAGAAACAGGAATAACAAGCTTCAGTGGTACGTAGTATCGTGGTGATTCTCTGCTCAAAATGAAGTTTTTATCTAGTAAATATTCCATGATTTTCTGAATAAATATGGTCCATCATCACTATTTTGACAAGCAAAAAACTTCCATTAAAAATTCTACTTTCTACACAATTTTGGGCAACTATTCAAGTAAGTCTTTTTTCAGTTGCTGTTACATGGAGAAGTACACCATTATAATCCAAACTAAGGCGATTTCCCTGCTAAAACTCTATTCAAGCAAACGGTATTCTTCTTTCAACTTACTTGAAAAGAGCTTCCAAGATAACTTATTTCATAGATAAAAATTGTTGCAGTAAAACTGATTAAAATGTAATACATTATTTATAGTTCAACAGTTATCTTTGCTTCAGGCAAGGTATTTATACCTTTCATCAGGCTTAACTATTTTTACCAAGGATTTTTAAAAAGTATGTCACTCTCAATTTTAATTCAATCCATTACACCTGTAAGTCTATTTTAGAGAGATTTCTGAGGATTTCTTTTACAATAGATGAGCTTAATGTATATTTCAGTAGGAGACGGGATGGGTAGTTGGAGAGATGATCCACCTATCAGTCTCCTAACAGAAGAATTTAGTATTAAGAGAGAAAGAAGAAACATACACACTGGCTGGTAGTTAAAGACTTTTTTCAATCCATCTACTCTTTCAGCATATCTGAAAAAAAAATGGTGAAGAAAATCATAACACATTCTCCTAGAGGAAACATTATTACCCACCCAGTTATATCAAGAAAGCAATGTCTGTACTGGTTTCCTAAATTTAAAGAAAAGGACAGCACAAAGCACACAAGACATCAGGCACCGCTCTATTTTGTCAGCTAGCGAGTTGCTATATCAAAACTAAACGTCTCAAAATAATAAAAATTTAGAATATCTGTGAAGTTATGTACCGATAAAGGTACATAAAATTCTCACTTTTTCAGATCATTCCTACAAAGTGTAGAAATTCTGCAATAGGTAATATATCATTTTTTTTCTCATATCAATAGGTAGTTACATCGTATTTCCCTGTGCTGCACATCTGCATATTGTTTCACCTTTAAAAGGTTTAAGTATTTGTTCAGTATGTTCCTCCACCCTCTGAGAAAAAAAAAATATAAAATCTTCCTCTCTTGAGCATAAGTGGAAGTTAAGTGCCTGATACTAAAAGAAGAGCCATTCTAGTACTTTTCTGATACACTCCTAAAAATGCCAATAGAAGAAATGTCTTTCACTCCCACTGTTCTGAAGCAAATTGACTTGGTTTAGTAAGCACCACCCAGCTGCCTTGGTGTCATCTGGAGTAGATACATCCTTTGCTTCCCAAGATTCATGCTATCAGATTATTGTGCATCACACCTGCCTCAAAATTTCTCCAAATAGCTAGTAAGATACTTGGTGACTTCAATCTTTTTAGGTGTAAACCAGAAGTTGCTGTTGAAGGTTTCTGGTGTTTGTTCAATGGCTGTTTATTTTCCCCATTGTACATTTAGTGTTTTAGTTAAAAAATAAAAAGCCAGTGCTGTGTTTTGCACAACACTGTCTGGTACTGTAAAAGGGAAGCAGGGTTTACATGTTCTTTTTGCTTATTTTGTTGGTTTAGGGAAGGCATTTTCCACTGTTTTCCATCTCCTTCCCATACATTTTTGCTTTATGCAGCAGCATTTGTTTACGTTTGAATGGCACATCAAATGCACTAAAAGCTCTCTGTCATGTTTTATCAATGTTTTCCAGCTCATGTCCTGCTTCCATACTGACAAGCTTGACAAAGGAATGCTTGTTGGATAGTGAATTAATTAGACTCACAAAATTTCATCAAATTTCTGCAGATTGTTTGTTTTCTGGATTACCCTTGAGGGACACATGCACAGAAAGCAACTGGAGGTACATTTTTTTCTCCAGAAACAACTTGAGCTGTTTAGCAGGTAATGAGGAAAAAGCAGTATCTTATTTGTGAACTCTACCACTCAGACCATTATACAGGAAGCCCCTGCTTCTGGATCAATCCACAATTCAAACATAGCGGTGAGGTTAAAAATAAAAATAATTTTTGGTAAATGACGCTGGTCATGGATAGGTGAAGAATACTGGCTCTACCAGAAATACTGCCATTAAAAAAACAAAAAAACAACCCACAGAATTTTTTTCAGGGAATAATAAATTATTGTCCATCAAAAACAGTATCTTAGTAAGTCATAGGAGATACCATTCTATTACTCCACTACTATCCAGCTTTCAAACACAGACTCAGATGGGATTTCATGTGCAGTGCTACAGACTATATCCTCCATGTGAGATGTAACACCTCTACCTCTACGTAGAACAAAGTGCCCAAGGTACCATGAGTTACCAATGGCATGAAATTCCTGTCATTTTCTAGGAAGTTATTTTCACACAATGTGGATATTTTGGTTTTCAGCAGATTTATGGTTTTAGCAAGCTCTTGTTAATTGGAGCACATGTAGCAACAGAATGAAAAAGTACTGGGGTAAATTTCTTTGTATTTTAGACTATCCAATAGGGTTATTGGATAATAACCATCCTGGTTATTCAGTGAAAGGCTTCTACAACTAAAGAAAATAAAAATCACGCTAGAAGAGAAGTCAGTCTGTTGAATAACATTGTAGCACGCGGAATACCAAAGCCAGATGTTATATGAATAAAAGTACTCCCAAAGATATTCTCTGTATGTTAAAGCTCACAGTTCTGTCACACATAAAAATCCAGCTGTCCTTTCTTTACAGCATCATATTTTATAACAGAAAATATATACCAACATCTGAAATTCAGTATTACAGGTAAAGTCTAAGAGCTAAGAACAAAACATAAAACATATTGCTTTAAATTCCTATAGCTACTACATCAAAGGCCAGGGAAAAATCCAGCTCTCATTTAAATAGTCTCTAAAGAATTTCAGTTAATACACATGAAAAAAATATTGTAAAATTCAAATGAAGGTGAATGGATTTTAATTGACAGTGATTAATTTTAATTTGACAGTTTATTCCAATAAGAAAGGCATCTTTAGCTCTAAGCAAAATTGTCAATGCATCTTGAAAGTTAAAACTGAAGAGTCAGAAAATGCAAGAAGCAAGAGCCATACTTTGTAACCTTTTCCCTGATGGCAAAAATAAAAGAAAAGTGACACCGTCCTCTGTCTTGCATCAATAAGAATGATAATAAAATATATCTAGGATTAGCATTTGAGAAGCTAAGGCATATGGACCGAAATGCCTGGTGAATGTAATGCCTGACCAATTACTTTTTAACTAAAGTTCTTAAAATAATGAGAACTGAATCTGACATTTAAAGAAAAGAACAAGAACACTTGTCTACTTAATTATCTTAAGCCTGAAAGCACTTCAGTCCTATACTTTTTCCTTTCATTACAGCATTATATAAGCAGCATTAGAAGAGAAGGAATACTAGGTCTTAGACTTCAGTAATTCCACTTTCTAAAAAAAGGTCTTCACATTATCTCAACAGCAAAATAATGCTCAATCACAGTGCTCTGGCATACTAATAAATATTTAGGATTTTTTTTTCTTTGTTTTGGTTTTTATTCACACACACTCTATGCCTCAAGACAATTACAGACTGATAGTACCTGTTGGTATTACAGATCTCATAATACCTCACTAAAATACCTCGTTAGGCTAGCTTCCTTAATTACACCAGTCATGTCAGAGACGTTGCTATCCCAAGGCCAAGACTTTATTACATTATTGCTTTTTTTTACCTTGAGGGAAAAAAATCATGCTAGCATTGATTCAACAAGATTTCCTACCCTCTACAGTGCCACGGAGTAACTTTACTCTGGTGAGCTGCTTTTTACAGAAAAAAACACTAGCACAGAAAATAAAGTTACACTCGGCAGGAAACAGGGACTCGTATATAAACATCCTGGGAAACACCATAAGCCTGACAATATAAATCAAGCTTCGGACAAAATATGACAACTCTGTTCCTAATGTGTGCAAAAAGCAAAGGTGGTTGCTTGGGTTGTTTGTTTGGTTGGTTTTTTTTAATTGTTGCTTTTTAAACAGCATTACACTTTCCGTGTTTCTGTAGAGTGAAATAAATTTTGTTATTTAATAGCACTTTGGGAACTCCTGTTGGTTCTGACATGATTGTGGAATGATTTGAACTAGGAACAGTACCAGCTTCACCACAATCCGAAGTATCCATGATGGCCAATTCATCTTGTGAGGGTGTCTCCTAGAAGCTTCTGTAGGCAAGAGAAAAGGTAAGGACATTCCAACTTATTACTGATTAATACTGATTAATCAAAGAGCATTCCATGCCAGAAAGCAGCATAATCACCTCCAGAAGGAAAAGAAATACTGGTAATATTTCTCTTGAATTTGGTACCTGCTGTTGGAAGTTCACTCATGCTGGGGGTCACAGCAGTAGAACCAAAGTTAAACTTACTCTGTTCCCTATTAAAAAAAAGTTTATACCTTCCTCAAGTAAGAAACATTCCCAATTACAGACCATGAAGAGAGAACAGAGGAAAATACAGTTCCATCCTACTTACGAGGGGAAACAAGGAGAAGAAAAAAAATTCACAGTTTTGCTGGTATAAATATTTTTTCTCAAAAGCAAAATTGCCTAGATATTACCACCAATATACTCTAAAGAAATTTCTTAATCCATCATCTGAGCTAGCAAAATCTCTTCTAGGTTTATAAAAGAACTTCTGAAAGCAGGGATTTTGCCTATTAATTTCCTTGCAGTAGGAAC